>CAJQUW010007246.1:0-41160 GCA_907163375.1 Prostheceraeus crozeri
GTCTCACATCTAAACGAAGACAGATAGGAACAAGCCGATTCTTTCACTGAATTTGTCTCACTCTTAGCTTTCAAACGAGCTATTGCACGACAAAATCCGTCCACTGGAATCCAAGATCGAAGCAAGCTGTCCAGAGGGGGGGGGACGTCAGCGAAAATTTTTCTCTCCGATGGCGTTCAAATTCACCATACCGATGCAGAATTTCACGCTGAATCCGAATCTGGCCTCCGTTTTCTCATCCGATGCTTCGTTTTGGTGCTACAGCCCAAAACGTCCCAAATTCTAACTCTGTCGTTTTTCGCCAATGTCCCAAAATCTTAAATGGCGTCTCACATCTAAACGAAGACAGATAGGAACAAGCCGATTCTTTCACTGAATTTGTCTCACTCTTAGCTTTCAAACGAGCTATGGCACGACAAAATCCGTCCACTGGAAGCCAAAATCGAAGCGAGCTGTCCAGAGGGGGGGGACGTCAGCGAAAATTTTTTCTCTCCGATTGTGTTCAAATTCACCATACCGATGCAGAATTTCACGCTGAATCCGAATCTGGCTTCCGTTTTCCCATCCGATGCTTCGTTTTGGCTGTACAGTAGGCAGCCATCGCAAAAATCCTAACTCTGTCGTTTTTTCGAAAAATGTTGAAAATTTTTTCTCGCCGATTGCCTTGAAACTCACCATACAGATAAAGAATTTCACGCTGATTCCAAATCTGAAATCCGTTTTCCAATCCGATGCTTCGTTTTGAAGCTACAGCCCAAAACGTCCCAAATTCTAACTCTGTCGTTTTTCGCCAATGTCCCAAAATCTTAAATGGCGTCTCACATCTAAACGAAGACAGATAGGAACAAGCCGATTCTTTCACTGAATTTGTCTCACTCTTAGCTTTCAAACGAGCTATCGCACGACAAAATCCGTCCACTGGAAGCCAAAATCGAAGCAAGCTGTCCAGAGAGGGGGGACGTCAGCCGAAAACTTTTTCTCTCCGATTGACTTGAAACTCACCCTACCGATGCAGAATTTCACGCTGAATCCGAATCTGACCTCCGTTTTCTCATCCGATGCTTCGTTTGGGCGCTACACACCAAAACGTGCCAAATTTTAACTCTGCCAAAATTTTGAAGAAATTTTTTTCTCGCCGATTGACTTCAAATTCACCATACCGATGCGGAATTTTACGCTGATCACGAATCTAAAGTCCGTTTCACCATTCCACCACGCCAACCTAGACGGTCGCCCACGTCAACCTAGGCGGTCGGCCACGTCAACCCATACGAGACCAACACATCCGAGTCTCACACTCTGTCGTTTTCGAGGGGGGGGGAGTCAGCGAACATGTTGTGAACGTGAACCAACCTGGCCGGCACACCACGACAGACCACAACCTCTGTCGTTCCAGAGGGGGGGGAGGGGGAGGGGGAGGGGAGGGGGAGGGGAGGGGGAGGGGGAGGGGGGGGACGTCAGCGATGGCGGCCATCTTGCGCGGTCCAGAAGTGGAGTTTTGCTTACTACTACGGCTGATCGATTATCTTGGAAGAGACATCCTCTGCTATTGGTGCATTGGGCACAGGTCTGATCTGGTGATGGATGACATGGTTTCGGACATCTCAGAGTTGAAGCATTGGCGGATAAACTTAAAGTCATTTGCAACTTTCTACAGGGCTTCCGGATTGCGCACCACAGAGTTACAGCAGCAGTTGCAAGAGTCTGGATCTCAGTTCTATCGATTTCCTGAACATCATGATATACGGTTTGCTGAACACATATTCAACCTGGCATTTGCAGTCTGTCAAAACATAGAGGGAGCGAGGAAGCATTGGAAATCTCAGCTGAATATCGGAGACAAGAAAGACAGAGCAACGGCCACAGGTTTCCTGAAGGTTTGGGAAAAGGGAGGACAACAAGAACGCCTAACATTTGTCGTGCTAGATGTTTTGCGATTGTTACGGGACTTGCAGAAGTCCAGTCAACGCAGCCTCATTACTCTCCCAGACCTCTTACAGGAAAAGGAGAAGACCATTGCCTGTCTGGATCAAATGATATCCAAGATGTATCCTGAAGGTTACGAAGAGAAGTTTGTCTCCACTGATATGACCTCCGCGGATGGTCAGGAGGTCAATAACGTCTGTAGATGTACAAACTCTTACGTCACTTCGAGAAGAAGCTTCCAGGCAATTCGCCTGGAGGTAGTTACTTCGGCACGAAACTTTCTTTCGAAGCGCCTTTCAATAGAGCAGGATAACGGAGTGAAGGAGATGATTTCATTTATGAATTCTCGGAACTCCTCAGAAATAATTGATTCTGTAAAGGAGTTTGTCTGCAATTGCTTTGGTTCGGACACATTGGCTTCCTTCTGTGACGATGTCATTGGGATGTTTTTTCAGCAGGGCGCATTTTCCTTCGCTGCTACAGACTGTGGAACAGCAAAGCTATATGAGATTCTGAGGCGCTCTCGACCAGGTTCAACCCTGAGTAGGGTGGTACAAAGTTTTATTGCTGCTGTACCTCACAGCATGGACCCAGAAAGAGCAGTCTCCTACCACACAGAGGTGAAGAGAGCCAAACGTTCTGGTGCTAAGAGGAGTACAATGAATGCCCGTCTGATCATCGCCATGAACGGAAGAGGCACGGCATTCTATGATCCACGTCCGGCAGTTGCTGAATTTCTTCTAAAAAAAGAGCGACGTAACACTCAGCCAGCCCCGGAACTCTACAAACAGAGGGACTTCATTAAGAACTTCTTTCAAGAGTAGAACTACCTCTCGTTCTTTGTTAACATACAATATATAACAAGGTTATTTTTGTGATTTTTGGTCTTCTTTAGTCTGAATTACTGTACATGTACTGACTATTTATACAGGTACCGTATATGTATGTGCCACTTTTTGTCTAAAAATATGCCCTTTTTGTTCATTAGCAAGACCAAAAAATGCCCTTTTTTGTATCTTGTCGCCTAGTGAAAATTCCTTAAAAAATGCTATGGTACGGGATTCGGACTTGGTCAGGCAAATCAACCGTCTCCACAGCCCTGATTTTGAAAATACGCGGCTATGTTTTGTGGCCAACTGTGTATACATGCATTTACTATATTTAGCAAAAACTGCGGTTGGTGATGCATTTATATTATACATGTACGTTATCATTCGTCTTGCATTCATGTCTAAATTTTGAACAAGAAAATGTCTTGAGGGAATCTTGGAACATGATAATTGATTATAAAAGTATATCCCGGTAATTTACAACTGTAATCAAATGATTTTTAAATAAATTGTCATGGCTATTTCACCTTGTCATGCTTTGAATGGAATTGGAGAGAGACAATATTGAAAAATGGTAAAAAAGGAAGGAAATTAACAGGTCCAGTATAAAACTTACAATTTCCCTTCCTTTAATACTTTATATCAGGGGTGCGCAACCTGCGACGGCCGCAAGCGGCCGTAGCAAAGGCAAAGTGCGGCCGTGACAATGAGCAGCAAATGAAAAAGAATATTGCATATGTGTATTGAAAAATATTTCTTGAGTTCACGGCAATCGAAAAACAATCGTCACTATGGTAGCATACTAGTCACCTTGTAACTGTCGAACACCTTTATGCCCATGCTGCTTGGAAAAATGCGCGCCTGCAGGCGCGATGAAGGTGTTCAATAAAACTCGTTGCCTCGCCGCACCTGATCCAGATAGAAGAGGTTTCATTCGAACTTCAGATGGAAGTGATCGAGTTGAAGGCGAATGATTGTCTTGTGAAACAGTTTGAAAATGATGGTATTTTGCATGAAATATGGAAATCAGCTGTGAAATATCCAAGATTGCAAGAGTGGGCCCAAAATGTTTTAGTTTCAGTATTTGGAAGCACATACGTATGCGAGCCAGCGTTCTCTAAATTGAAATTCATAAAGAACAAGTACCGGACGCGCTTAACAAAAAACAATCTCGAGAATAGTTCATGTTTATTGACATCCTCTCAAGTGCCTGATTTTCGAAGTTTGGTCAACGACGGACAGCAGCAAGTTAGTCATTGAGTCTTACACTGATGCTATAATTTTTTTACGAGATATTATATTTCTACCTTTACCTATTTAGATTAAGTGTATTTTCATAAATAAAATATGTTAAAATTTCAGTGTTTTTATTTCACATTTATCATTAAATGTAAAGCTCACGTTTTGGGTTGAGAAAAAACTGTATGATTAGTAATGATAAGATGCTTCATGACTTCAATAATAGCGCTAGGTAGGCAGGCTTATATGAGTGAATGCCTAGAATAGAGCGCCTCTGTGATGGATGAATGAATTTTGCGTGGCTCATGATTCCTTTATGAATTATTACAATAGCTTAGTAAAGCATTTTCTCCTTCTGTTGTCTTTACAAAAACATGCCTTTCAACTTTTCAAGTACTAACACCTTAAGCTAACGTCGGTCGCATATGGGTTAACTGGCGAAGTTTTATGCGATTTTCACTGCATCATTCATCAGAAAGCTAATTTGAGTGGTGGAATATAATAATTTGAGTGGTGGCTATTGACCTAGTTGTTTGCACACATATCAAGTGCGGCCGTGATTCTTACGGCCTCGGAAATGGCGCCCGAAAAAGGTAAAGGGTTGCGCACACCCTGCATTATACTCTTCCTGATAGAAGCGGAGAAAAGATAGTTAACGGATGTTTGCTGAAATTAATTGTAAAAATAACGGTGAAGAAAATAAGATCACCATATTTCAATATAAGCCCTTTCCGATTCCACTCAAAACGATCAAATGATTTCTAACCTAAACTAAAAGTGGCCGCTGGGCGAGCCGAAGATTGAAAAACTGCACCAGTCCTGCCCTTTTGTACCACTAACAGTTTGGAGTCAAAACTGCAGCAATTTTCTTTCAAACTGCCATTTTATTTGAATGGCCGAATATTCAGTCGAAAATGCGACTCAGGTGACAATAATAGAATTGGATAAGCACTAGATCAAATTGCAGGGTTGCCAAACTCGTCCAGAAAAAAATCCGGACGCTCTAATGTTATATCATCAGAGTAAATATAAACATTAATTGCCTTCTATACTTAACTGTGAATGGAAAATAATCATTATGCGTTATGTCATCAATATCATGCGTATCTCTTTTCCTCGTCATTCATAAATGACAGGTGATTTTGAATGAAAAATCGCAGCTTTTATGAACCCGCAATACATTCAATTAACAAATACATCAATAAATATCAGAAGCCTTGAGAATATTTCACAAATCCTTTTAACAAATATAGGCAGTACAAAGCTATATAAAAATTGATCAGCGCGTCTATGATTTCGTTAAAATGATTGAATCAACAAATCTCTAAAAATATACATTAGTGCGCCTATGATTGTGTTAAGAATCAACAAATCTATAAAGAATACAGCGGTGTATCTATGATTGCGCTACCAGAAAAACAAATCTTTATAAAAGTACATCAGTGCGCCTATGATTGCGCTACCAGAAAAACAAATCTATATACAAATACATCAGTGCACCAGCGGCCACTCTGATCATAGGCGACTTTAACTGTCCACAACTCCAACTGGCTAGAGACCGAAATCACTGACAGGAACGGCCAGATCATGGAGTCATTCTGCGTAGAGCTAGGACTTTCGCAATTGGTAAAATCAATAACCCGTACTCCTGATAACAATTCATCCAGCCCGTCTCTTCTGGACCTCGTTCTATCTCCTGATACTGACCTCATCGAATCTGTCGACGTTTTACCCCTATTGGCTCGGCCGATCACAGCCTAATCAAGATCTCATTCCTGAAACTCAAATGAACGCTCCAAACGATGACCGCGCAAGAACTGTCTACGATTTCAACATGATCAAAGATTGGAGTGCTATCCAAAACTTTATACTTCTTACTGATTGGTCACCCTTGTTTGAATCAACATCCATAGATGATGCCTGGAAGTTCTTCAGTAAAACAGTCCAAGAAATTCTGTTTAGCCATGTCCCGATAAAATCTGTTCAAAAGCATCAATACAATCTACCTTTCATTACTGATGACTTTCGACGTTTCTATATCCAAAAGAAGCAGTACTGGAATCGATATAAGGGCACTAATTCTGAATTTGACCTACTTCAATATCGCTCCAATCGAGACGCATTGAGCTCTGAAATCCATAGGATCCGTCTCGAAGGATACCGAAAGAAGATTGACTCACTTCTAGCTGCTCCTTCTACTAGACGATACTGGAAACTAGCTGGACAACTCTATAAATTTTCTGGTGCACCTCCGAATCTACCGGATCTCCGCTACAATAACGACATTACCG
Source organism: Prostheceraeus crozeri (assembly GCA_907163375.1). Classification (NCBI taxonomy): domain Eukaryota; kingdom Metazoa; phylum Platyhelminthes; order Polycladida; family Euryleptidae; genus Prostheceraeus; species Prostheceraeus crozeri. The sequence continues at coordinate 6,287 of CAJQUW010007246.1, forward strand.
CTCCAACAAAGACAAAGCAGAACTTTTCAATAAAATATTTTCCGACGCACAACAAGGTGACGAAACACGTATCTTCCATACCGAAGATTGCACCCCAATATATCTGACGATGTTGTTTTCAAAAAACTTTCCACACTTAACACTTCCAAATCCCCTGGGCCGGACAGACTGAGCAACCTTTTTCTTACCCAATGTGCTACAGAGCTAACTCCGATTTTGTCCCACCTATATCGCGTATCCTTAGAAAACTGCAAACTACCTGATGAGTGGAAAATGGCCACAGTGGTGCCAGTATACAAGCGAAAAGGAGATCATGCCAACCCTGACAATTATCGTCCCATCTCCCTGACGTCATCTATTGTGAAAGTTATGGAAGATATCATAAACAACCAACTATCCAACTTCCTCTGTCACAACAAAATTTTGCACGAACATCAGTTTGGTTTTCTCAAAGGTCATTCTGCAGCAGAGCAAGTTGCGCTTCTTCAACAAAAATGGACTACAGCAATGGAGAAAAATCAGACAACAGCGATTGCCTTTCTGGATTTATCCAATGCCTTTGGTACAGTTCCACACGAGGCCTTGCGTCACAGACTACTGGCCTCAGGTATTCGTGGTAACCTCTATGGATGGATTTCCAACTACCTCACAAATCGTCAACAACAGACCAGAGTAGGGAACTCTTTCTCGTCATGGAAGCCTCTATCCGCGGGTGTTCCTCAGGGCAGTGTTCTTGCACCCACCCTCTTTACCCTCTTCATTAACTCTCTCATAAAGGCCGTTAATTACAAACCCTTCGAAAACTATCCGCCTGTTGAGTGTATGGCATACGCGGATGATTCATTAATATATGCTTCCCATACTGATCCTGTCATGGCAGTTGGGTACGTCAACAAATCTCTTCAAGACATTCTTGCATGGTCCAAAACATGGGGTATGAAGTTCAACACCACAAAAACTGTATCTATGCTAATCTCCAAGTCCAAGAAAAGACCCGCTCCGAAAGGAATAACCTTCGAAAACAAACTCATTTCTTTCTCTCAAATCCACATGCATCTTGGTATTGTTCTTACAAATAACCTGAAGTATGAAAATCACGTCAAACATATATGCTCCAAAATAAACAGAGAACTCTACGCGTTTCGTATTTTGTGCTCCAACATTCCCTACTGTAAAGATCTCCTCATTCAACTATACAAGACATACATTCGGCCACACCTGGAATATGGATCCCTCGCCTTCGCTGGAATTGGCAAAGTACTGTCCGACAGGCTTGAATCTCTACAAAACAGAGCCATCAGATATATTTTGCGCTTGCCTCTCCGTACCCATCTCGGTCGGACTCATTATGATGAGGTTAAGCTCGAGCTGCTGTCTGTTCGCCGTGCTCGTATCATTGCAAGCGCAGCCTATAAAATGATTAACGATACTTGTCCCCGTGCTTTTCTCTTATATAAACCCTTACAACGTCAGCTCAATTACAACCTCAGACAAACCTACTATGAGCTGCCTAAAAATATGCAGCCCACTAATCCGCCATCCGAGCGCTTTCGGCGGGCACCTTTATCCCTCACAAGTGGCATTATAAACATTCTTCCCCACTCATCCCTACAATCATGTTCCCTGTCAGCTTTTCAAACACACCTGAAATCCCTTGCCTCACATGTTTTGTGTAATTTTCCGAATCAGTCTTAACTCTGTGTGTGTATCCACTGTCTTTGCTCAATAATGTAATGTGTGAACCTTATAGTCTTTGTATGTTGATAAGTACTTCCTATCGGTACTATTTTCAACATTATTTAGCACGTGCATTCGCGCTGTGCTAGTGTATCCAAGCAGTCTTGTAGTTGTACATCTTTCCAACGGCATATATTTGCCATGGCTAATAAAATGTTGATGATGATGATGATGACCTATGATTGCGCGACCAGAAAAAACAAATCTTCATAAAAGTACATCAGTGCACCTATGGTTGGGTTATGAATCAACAAATCTATAAAGAATAAAACGGTGCGCCTATAATTGCGTTGCCAGAAAAACAAATCTTCATAAAAGTACATCAGTGCACCTATGGTTGGGTTATGAATCAACAAATCTATAAAGAATACAACAATGCGCCTATGGTTGCGCTACCAGAAAAACAAATCTTCATAAAAATATACATCAGTGCGCCTATGGTTGGGTTATGAATCAACAAATCTATAAAGAATAAAACGGTGCGCCTATAATTGCGTTGCCAGAAAAACAAATCTTCATAAAAGTACATCAGTGCACCTATGGTTGGGTTCTGAATCAACAAATCTATAAAGAATAAAACGGTGCGCCTATAATTGCGTTGCCAGAAAAACAAATCTTCATAAAAGTACATCAGTGCACCTATGGTTGGGTTCTGAATCAACAAATCTATAAAGAATGCAACAATGCGCCTATGGTTGCGCTACCAGAAAAACAAATCTTCATAAAATATACATCAGTGCGCCTATGGTTGGGTTATGAATCAACAAATCTATAAAGAATACAACGCTGCATCTGTGATTGCGTTACCAGAAAACAAGTCTATATAATAACACATCACTGATAGACAAATGATCACTATAAATAAAAACACGTCAAGTATAAACAATCTAGCTCACTGAAATCTGTCCATAAAAACAATCCGATATAAAATTCTTCTTTGGCAAAAACAATTCTTTAAATAGTCTAAAAATTTACGTTCATGATTCTTCATCATCGCTAGCACTATCGTGCTTATATGATTGGAAGTATCGCCGGGATCAGCTTCGAGCTAAGTCGATGAGGGACTGAGTTACTGAAAAATGTTGTAATCCATCGATATTTTTCAAGTGAGATCGCACTCGCCGGATACCGTGCAGAGTTTCGGGTTGGAGACGATTTCTCTCCTTTGTGACTACAGCTGCATTTACACTAAATCCTCTTTCCTCAGCAGCATTGTGTGGCTGAATACAAAGCAATGCCTGCACAAGAACTTTGATCAGCGGATATTTGTGCTTTTCGAATATCTTGCTCCAGTAAGCATCTAGCCGTTCTTCTTTGAGTGGCTGAATATCATTGTTGATTGCCAGCTGTTTCCATTCCTCGATTAATGGTTGCATGTCATCAACTTTTATTGTGAGAATGAGACCTGCAAGAAACGTCAAGTTTTTCAATTTTGTTGTCTTGTCCTTATCCGACTGAAACGTGCGGTTTTGTGGACACAGCAATGTCAACTTTCGCCACAAACGCATGTGTTCTTTTTGATCAAGTTTGAGATTGCTCATGGTTGCGTGGAAAGCCTCCAAATAAGAAGCCTTCGCTTCGAGTTTGAAATGGGTCATTTCGGCAGACTGCAAATTTTTCAGACATAAACGTTCGGTTCGGTGGCCAATGTCAACGTCTGATGAGAGATTTTCAGGGACCGTGCTTGATGTTGAAATCTTCGACACGACGATGTCTTCACAGACAGAAGGCAGCAAAAATCGTCCGCCTAGAGAAGCCATCATGCCACAAATTCTATACACATACTCCGGCCCAATGGGATCGTCTCTCTGTAAAAATAATTGCATTTCTTGAAATAGGGGAAGTGCTTCCGATAGAAAAAGGAGGTAGATGTCTGTCTTCTTTGATGCAAATGCGCTGCGAAGTCGCTCATACCGATCATTCTTTACCAAATCTGCCAATCCTTTTTTGGGCAAATAGTGGACGAAATAGGTTCGAAGCGCATCAAGCAGCGTGAGAACTCGATTCACAAAATGAAGTAAGGTTAAAAACCTCGTCCCACTATGATCAATTAGTTTCAAGTTCGGTAAATCCAGCTCGTCTCGCAGAGCAGCGAATTCTTCGGATCTGAGAGCTCGCGCTTTGAAGAAATACTTCATGTCGAGTGCAAATTGAAGCACTTTGAATTTCAGTTTGCCCATAGCTTTTTCCACGCAGTTGTGCAATGCATGTAGTTTGCAAGAACCAAAGTCTATAACATCCGGATTAGAAGATGTGAACAGTTTTATGAAGGCTGTCATAACATGCGGCCCGTCGCGGTTGATGGCAAGTACGTTTTTGGCTGAGATGTTCACGATTTTCAGAAAATTCATTACTTCAGCATGAATTATCTCAGCACTACAAAGTTTGGGAGGCGCTCGGTTTCCTGCAAGAGCCTCAATCACATCTTTCCGGTCTATTTTCATGTAAATCGAGGTCAGGAATTCTACACGGATTCTTTGCTGATTGGAGCACCAGAAAATAGCAGTCAAATCGAGCTGCTTGTACCTAGATGAATTGTTCGTCTCATATAGGCAAAGTGTGAACAAACCACACCTTAAGGCGGCATAAAGTTCCTCCGACAGATATGGGCCTACTGTCCTTTGTGATGAGGTAGGTTGCTTTCGTTTTCCCACACGAGAAATTTGATGCTAACACATCATTAGGAAACATTTTCCTGCACTGTACATAAGCACTGTTCGTCTTCGCTGCATCAGTTTCTGAGGCAAACACCCTCTTCTTAATTCACGTTTATATGGCGACAAACTGGTTCTTCCATTTTTTCCACAGCAACAATACCTTGAGTACAGATCAATCCATTAATGGTGGTCGTCACGTCGAGAAATGATAACGATTAGCGAAATCGAGAAATTCTTTAGATTTGGCGTTATACTCTTATAAGATCAAAATTTTCTGAAAAATGAAGAATATGTTTATATACATGTATTTCAAAACATGGAAATTCATGCAAATCCGAACTTCATTGTTCTGGCCGCGCTGCCTCTGAAGAACAGTTACGGTAGAATGAATTCTTCTATACAATACAATTTGCAAACACATTGAGAAGTCAAAATATATTTGTGCAAATCCAAGAAGTAATCTGTTATGACAACAGCATAGTGCATGTATAAAATTACCCAAATTGGACCCTAGTAGTCTGTGAAAAAAGCAGTTTGCAAAATTGATACGGATGAATCAGCTTTAGTCCAAAGCAAGTAGTTGAATGATTTTAAACGGGTAAAGAAATAACTGACGAACATTAGTATGGATTCGATAAAAATCCGGAAATTTGGAAATCCGGTTTTGACAAAAAATCCGGACTTCAGCAGATTCTGTCAAAAAATCCGGACGTATGGCAACACTGAAATTGCCATGGGATCAAGTCCAACCGCTACGCATCAGCTGTCAAAACGATCACAATCAAAGATGAATAGGCCTACTTATGATATCATCATCATGAGCTTGCGATATTGTTTTCTGATAAGTGACAATGTTTTTGGATCAATTGAATATTTGCCTCCCACCTGCTTAAGAAATTGAAAATTGAAACAGAAGATTTCGCCAATGATATTTACGCAGGGTTGCTGTGGAAATAATTATTTCCATTCCATTTTCCTGGAAATTACTTAAACAGGGTGGAAATTTCCACAAAAGCTTTTCTTGTGTTTGAGAAAGTTAAATTGCCATCTTTCGCTTTATAACGCCTCCCAGCCGCACATCTTTTGCATGGCAATTTGATCTATCGTTTATTTCATTTCGTTGTTATAAATTGCATTCACAACATGGCTTAAGATGTTTTGGTGGACAATCGATCCCCGCTACTTGCCTTAATGTCGGCGGTCACAATTCTGACGTGTTATTTATTCATTGATTATTATTGCCTTGACAACTGATGTGTGCTGGTGAGGGTTTGATCCTGCCAATTGACAGAGTCGCGTAAGGGACTCGTAACTCAGTTGGTTAGAGCACAGGTCTAGTTAACCTTGGTCGTAGGTTCGAATCCTACCAGCCGCACATCTTTTGCATGGCAATTTGATCAATCGTTTATTTAATTTCATTGCTGTTAACTCAATTCATCGTAAGGCACGTCGCACAGGCTGTATGGACCGACCATTTCAAATTCTTTATCAGTTTAGATAATTAAGTAAAACATTTTACATTATCAGTTGCAAAACGCAAAATATCAAGAACACACAAATGAAACGTCAAATGACTTTCAATAAAAATAACTTGCTGGACACCTCTGTAGTCTGTGCCGATGTCACATGCAGTGAAAGGCTGCCACCCACAGAATTAGACAGGTCGTCTCTTCCTCTGTTTGACTAGAAAGGAAACATTGGAACATGTAACGTTAATGAAATGGCACAATCTGCTGACTAAACACCATAGCAATCGAACAATGAGCAGCAAGTTCAACATTAAACACGCCAAATTGTGCAAAGTTTCAATGACTGTTATCAACCGAATCACACAGCAAAGAGACACAGTCGATGTCAAGTTCTACAGAGAAGTCTGTGAACGTTTTTTCGTGCGCCTGCTAACTTTTTTAATAATCATCGGAGGGCCCAACATCATCGAGAAAACTTTTGCGCAATGATCTGAATTCTTCGAATCTGAAGGAATCGTGGCAATCGGAGCATTTTGAAGGAATTCACGGCAATCCGCAAGCGACGCACGACTATTTTTCCTATCTCTGCATGTGCCTGCATGTGCCGTTGTTTTGAATCAGTTTGCACTTCTAGCAAAGTGATGCGGTTAAACAATCTAATTCTGTGCTGCCACCTCACATACAGTGGCGATTTCAGAGATCAAGCCCCTCATGTTCAGCACGACAAAGTATTTAGTCTCATTCTGGGAGCCACACCAAATCTAAAACATAAGAAAGTTAACTTTCTGATTAAAGAAACCAAACATTATTGTAGAATTTTTCAAACCTTCATTGCATTCAATTACTCTGATCATATTATCATATCATATTATATATATATCAAGGACATGTCAATTAGGATTAGTAGCCAAAATCTTCCGGAACATTGATTGGCAGAAAGAAGGAATCAGCATTAATGGCGAACGCTTGTCGAATCTTTGTTTTGCGGATGATATCGTCTTGCTAGTTGCTAACAACGTCTGGGAACGCTCTCGAGAGAATGCTGCAAGACCTGGCAACGGAAAACAGACGGCACGGTCTAATAATGAACAAAAAGAAAACAAAAATAATGTTCGGAGCGGGATGTCAACAGCAACTAATAAGAATAGATAATGAAGTAATCAATGAGTGCGAAGTAAAACTATCTGGGACAATAATTTTCCCTAGATAAGATGCATATGTTTACACAGGATATGTGTGGAACCACGACGTAAATCTTTAACAAAATAACCTCTCTTAACAAGAATATTTACAATCTTTTGTGCCCTTTCAACAACAAATTGAAAATGCGTGCAAATACGTAAAATTCTAATTATTTGGCTCGAGAAGACTTATTAGAAGAGAAGACATTTTCATCTTTTGAACAGTTGCGATTGTACATCCGCAAAGTACTACTGTCTTTATATACAATACAGTATTATCCTGCTTACACCTTAATACATTCACAGGGATCAACAAAGTCATTTCTCGACAACTCGTGAAGCGATGATGACCGGACCACATGTGCTTCTTAAATAGGTGTGGCAAAGTAGTGGTCGCGGGAAAATTTCAAATGGCAGTGGATGAGACGAAGAGGGAGAGAGAACAATACACACACGAGTAGCAGCAGTGATGCGTCGAACAGGCGAAGTCAGATCAAGCTGTTGACATCGCTACACTTCACGTCATCGTCTTTAATGCAAGAAGTACTTGTCTGATCTGCATAAAATTTTGTTTGTAGGTAGAAAATATGCTTGAGTACATGTACTCGAAGTTTGGTGACGATTGATTCATTTTGCAGATTTTAGACAAATTTGAAAACCTGGGGGGGGGGAAATAACCCACAAGTACCGGATTCGGATTCTGCCGTAGCACCCGTATCCATTGCGATCAGTTCATTTCATGCCACTGATTTGTTTCATCCATGGACTATATTACTTATATTTAGAAGTCCATGGTTTCATCCTATTTCTAGAGCCTATTTCTATCTTTTCTATCCTAAGACGTTTTCAAAAACCTAAGGATCGGTCTTCTGAGGCCATCAAACAGTCTCATCACTGAAAATTTCACGAGCTGCGAATACAATTGTCTCATCGGCGGGGGGTACGTCACACAGATGGTATGAGAGTTGACTTGGATCGCCGTAAAGAACAAAGTAATCGCGCAATTGAAATGCCAATCACATACCGATATTCTGTTAACTTTTAAAGTGAATTATGACATTCTGATACTTCTATATAAATAATGACTTCTCAATGACATTCTGACAATAAGCAAAATAGAATGTATGAAATTAAGAAATCCTTACGCTCATCAAATTCATTATATAACTGCGATTTATGTGCATTATAGATCACATGAATCGGTTCGGTAGATCGAGTACAATCGTAAATAATGACTTTGATAATAAGCGTTTGTTAGCTGTCGCCCCGCACACTTGAAAGCATGAGGTTTGTCATCAAATGATTTCTTTGATCCAGTTTTCTCAATACTTGACCAAAATTACCTAAACGGACTTGTATTCGATCGAAATTTTATGGAGAATGCGATGATATTATCTATTTTGCAATTAGAATAAAAAACTTTTTTTCTAAAATGAAAAAACCGCAGTTGAAATGGGTTCAGACCCATTTGAGAGCTCGGCAACCGAGCTCTGTGTGAACACTATCTGCGGTTTTTTTTACTGAGTTTAGCGATAGAAATCGCGACTTTCTTAATATGCGAATATGCTTAATTGAATACAAAATTAGGTAAGTTGATAACCTTCTTTGGTAAGATGATTGCGCAACCCAAGATTCCGTTAAGATGAATGCGAATCCCGGTAAATTGACTGCAAACTGGTAAATTGAATATAATTCCTGGTAAACTAGAAGCGCAATAACCCATGTGTGTTGAATAGTTTGCAAATCCCGGTAACTTGATTCCACTTTCTGGCAACGAGAACGGGAAAAGCTATATTTAGTTACATGATAATATGCACTCTTTGAAACACAAATCTGTGCTTTGAAAATGCTTACGGCTCAAAACCTTTTATCTATTTTAAGCACTGTAGATTGCTGCCTCCTGATGACACAAAAAATGATAAGCATGACCTAACAGAAAATCATGGGGCCGCCACTGCATATACTATCACACTAAATCAAAACACAGCTTCATATTTGGGTTTCATGACATTGCGGTCAAAATTTGCCTAAAATCACTTTTCTACATTATCATTCACATGCCTTCATGGTAAATATTGACTGCAGGCTACACTGGGTGACATTGCCACGCGCAATTACGGAACACCGCAAACATCCGTGGTTAAGGGCAGTTTATGCTTCAACGCTCGTATACATACGCGCTGCACTAAGAGTCAGAAATCACTTGATCTGATGCTGTTAAAATATGGGGAATGTTTATGAATACGCGCGGGCGAGCGTTTATTGTTTGCGCGTCGTCTATGGTTGTCTGCGTTGCCGCTTGAACCACGGATGAGCCGCTAAGCATGTTCTCTCTTCCCTGAGCATGAAATTGAGGTCCTATCACATTGTTTAGCCTCTGATACATTAAGACACGTGAGAAGCAAAGTCTATATAACAGGACTGCCGACAGATGTTGCAGCAATGTAACGCATAGCCACGGATGTTTAGGGTCATGCGTAATTACGCGTGAATTACGCGTAATTGAGCGTCGCATGCCACCTAGTGTACATCTGCTGTATTTAAATAAATTGTTGGTACCGGTACTTTTTTCTCATGAATATGGTCAATCGATTCCAAGAATAAATTTTTGTGCTACAGACTGAATTATAGATTTGAGGACCATAAATCATTTCACCCAATGGCCACAAAAATAAAAATCATGATGCAGTGAACCCAAACAAATGTCATCGTTGAAAAAGACAAACTGGCTCCCTTCATTCAATGCAAAAAACTTATAATAAGTAACTTTTTACCTTTTTGATCAACAAGTAGCTTGCTGCACGACTTGCACTACGTGTACATGTACATTTTTGAAAAAATGTACCGCACCATTAACAAAGAAATCACAAAAAATTAGCATTTTTTTGAACATCAAACTTCATTATTTTCATGATGAGCAAGAAGATTGATAAATGCAACAGACTTGTCATACAACTAGATAAGAAATCACCATTGTGGGCTTAAAAATGGTGGAAAAGTTCATTACAAATTGCTCTTGTGCAAAATTTCAAAATTCAAATATTTGTTAAAATGATGTTTATATTCGATTCTTCCATAGGCCCTACCCCTATTTCTGCAACTTCAATGCTTCTTGGAATGATAATGTGGGATGGCTTATAAACACATTAAAAAATGACGTGAATGTGATTGTGAACACTGATTTATCAAAATTACGTCTGTTTATTCCTTCCTTCACATTAACACTTCATCATGGATAGCTCAATCCTTCTGGTCACGGAATATGGATTATTGCCGCTCATTCGCTATGAATCAGACGCGAAGATTTGATGTCACGTGGAGATTAGAAACAAACCAACAATTACCTAAATCACTCGCCACTTCCATCGTTCTCAGTGAAGGGGATAAAGATTCTTGAATGTGAACGTTGTATTTTACAGAAATAGGTCACCATGGCTATTTTCTGTGCTTCTACTTTAGCAAAGTATAATTTATACATATAAACATTAAAAAAATTTGCTGATCAGAAACAATGTCTTGTGCTTGAATTTATGCGCGTGTAATACCGCTGGACAACAGTATCATGGAGGTTGTGTGTCAGTCGAACTGAGATGGCGGTATTCATTTGAGACAAGGATCTCGCATTAGTGCGGGAAAAACGTTATATCAAGAGTTACGTGAACACATCATTTACAACCACATTCGTTGACAGACGGAGACAATTACTTTTTCAAATGATGTGCAACATTGAAAATATATGCGAACATTTCAAAAGTTTACAGAATTATAGTATTTTAGGCAGTCCTTAAGAGGACTGATGACCGTTCCCTCAGGCAAACCAGACAAAGTCAAAATTTTCTATCAAACACGCAAATTGAAAGAAAGTTATCTTAAAACAATGGGCGAACGAAAATTACAATTGTTAGGCCTATTCACAAATCTCGACACCGGTGAGTCACGTTTTAAGTTCGTCAGCAGGAAAACCAACCAGCTTTGCATTTTGGGTCTTTTAATTTCCTGTATGCCCTGGTTGGCGGACCCCCACTGTAAAACAGCGGACCCTGTTACACCTGTTACGCACAACGATCGAAAAAAGAAAAACTCTTTACATGAAAAAATTCCGAACTTTTGAAGTAAGTTCATATGTTTACACAGGATATGTGTGGAACCACGACGTAAATCTTTAACAAAATAACCTCTCTTAACAAGAATATTTACAATCTTTTGTGCCCTTTCAACAGCAAATTGAAAATGCGTGCAAATACGTAAAATTCTAATTATTTGGCTCGAGAAGACTTATTAGAAGAGAAGACATTTTCATCTTTTGAACAGTTGCGATTGTACATCGGCACTACTGTCTTTATACAATACAGTAATATCCTGCTTACACCTTAATGCATTCACAGGGATGAATTATCATGCAGAATCCAACAAAGGTTCAACAAACTTTAGCATCATATTTAGAAAATGAAGATCTACTTGCATTCTGAAGTCAATATACGCAATCGAAGTGAACCATCTCATTTATAGCATCGCAATTTTTTTCATGATGTGCTATAATGAAAGTCTCAAATGAGTTAGTGCAATCAGTCCGAAAATATGTCATATTAAATGTTCCCAAAAAGCTACATTCGGGGCTCGAAGAACACAACATGTCAACATCTTCTTTGCAATCGAACTAGAAAATGAAAATATAGCATGAATACTGAGCACGTTTTACTCTCTTCTTGCTGGACTTGATAGGGATCGGTAATTAATTGTTATATTTTATTACTTCCATCAGTGCATATAGCACCACGGCAAATCAAATTAACAGCGAATAGGCCCATATACAGTGAGTAAAACACAGTCAACATATACAGGTAAGGGATCATGTACATTTATACAAGTAAAGGAGGAGTCACAAAGCTTGAATCTCAACGTAGAAAATGGTACAGATTCCACTTGAAATCCCGACGAGTTGTCCGTTCAACAATATATGATGGGAGCGAATTCCAAGCGTCGATTAAAATTATTATTATTTTAATGTTGAGTTATTGGTGAATATCTGAAGTCAAAATATAATTCTGTGATCTAATTGCACGCCTACTCATGTTTCTAATTCCTTTAAATTCTATCTTCATTCGCTTATAACTTGCAGTGTCATGAAGGTAGCGTCACAAACAACCAGAGTAATGCTCTTTCATGCATAATACTGATCCAAGATCATCTTTACCATTCTTACAGAGCGTAACACCTAGAACTAACGCACAACTTCATCACTACCAGATATTTAGGCCTATTCATGTCAATCTTTGCCATGAAACATAGTCAAGCATGTGTAGAATTTTATGTGTCAACCTTATGTACATCCCTATGCCAAGTACTTTGTTTATTGAACACATTTTCTAGCAAACTGCATGGTGAACTCGTAGCAGCAGTGCTACTTTGCAGATAATGCACAATGGGTAATGATGGAAATGCAGACGTTGGAAAAAGGAAAATGGAAAAAGTGTTGAATGTTACGTATTCATCCCGACCGGTATGCATTTCATTGATCATTGTCAGTTTTGAGTTTCATTCAATCATTCATTCGATGTCTGTACTGTGCATGTCTTGTTCACAATATACATTACCGCCGAACCACGCTGACGTGTTCTCTGCAAATTCAACATCGTGGTGGCAGCGCGGTGGTCACGTACAATGGCTCAATACATACAGTCGCCAATTCTTCCTGCAAATCCGAACTCTGCCGATTTTACTTATTTCAAACGTCAAGTGAATAACTACTTTCAAATAATAAATGCTGAAGAAAAAGTCAAGCTACCAATACTTCTCAATGCGCTGAGACAAGATGGACTAGACATATTTGATGGACTGCTTTCTCCGAAGAATACATACGATGATGCAGTTGATCGCCTCAACGATTATTTCGATGGAAAGAGTAGTGTACTCTTAAAGAGGAAACGATTTTTCCAATCTACACAATCGTTCAATGAATCTATAACTGAGTTTGCCTGCAGACTTAGACGATTAAGCAAGGATTGCAATTTCGGGACCACAACACAGGTGATGCTCAGAGATATTTTCGTCATTGGAGTCTATAATGATCATCTCGGTGAGCGATTACTTTCGGAAGATGATTCATTGACTTTCGAAGATGCAATACGAAAGGCACAAGCGTTCGAAAGAGCGAGGACCGAACGTCGGAGTGTTGGAGAAACCGTTCAACTATCTTCAATGAATTCTACGAATCAAACGAATTTCAATTTCAAGTCAAAGAGTCGAGAATCCGCTAAGGGGAAACGAGATGGCAATTCTACGAAATATCAAAAGGAACATCCAGTCAAAAGCAATGGCAACATGGAGAAAGACGGTGCTATCGATGTGGTGATAGTTCTCATCTGGCATCGGATCCCAACTGCTCAGCAAAGGATATCGAATGTCGGGAATGTGGTAAGATCGGACATTTACCTAAATGCTGTAGATCAAAACAGACTAGAACTATGACTGTAAATTCAACAGACATTTCTTCTCCTAGTGAGACTTACAATATTTTTAGTTCTACTAATAATGACGATGATGTAATTAGAGATGTGAAAATTAATGATAAAGTCTTTACTGTACTTTGTGATACCGGAGCTCAGATTAATGCGATGCCTATAGATTTAGCGTCTGATTTACAATTACAACCAACTTCTGTCACAGTGAAAGCTTATGGCCATTTTCATATTACTGTTCTTGGTAAATGCTCATGTACCGTGGAGTACAAAGATAAATGTGTAGTTACTGATTTTTATGTCATGGATTTGCATGATTGTAAACCGTTGCTTACTTACAGTTTGAGCAAACGTTTAGGAATAATTGCAGAATTAGCTGATAGCCCAATAGACAAAAATACACTTTCTTTACATACTGATAGTCATGGTACACGTGCATTGATTGGTGAATATGACCATGTCTTTAATCGAGAAGGTTTGTTGAAAACGGGCTATGAATATGATGTAACGCTGAGAGAAGATGCGAAGCCGTATACTCCCCCCTGCTAGAAGAATACCCCTGCGCTTCATTTACGGGTAAAGGATGAGTTGGATCGGATGTGCCGAATTGGTATTATACGAAGAATAGACCAGCCATTGGACTTCTGCTCACCTTTGGTAGTCGCATTCAAGAAGGGAGGAGATCTACGACTCTGTGCGGACCTTCGTCAGCTCAACAAGAATGTAATGAGAGAAACCGTACAAATCCCTACGTTGCTTGAATTATCAACAAAGGTGAAGAATCCGAAAATCTTCTCACACTTAGACTTGAAGAACAGTTTCTGGCAGATACCGATTACAGAAAATTCTCAAAAGTATCTTGCATTCTCAACCCCATTCGGTAATTATTGCTACACCAGACTCTGTTTCGGAATAACTTCGGCTCCAGAAGTATATACAAAGGTGATGAGGAACATATTGGAGGGAATTGACAATGTCATTACATACATTGACGATATTGTGATCACAGCCGCTACACAAGAAGGACACGACAAAGTTCTTAAAGAAGTTCTCAAACGAATCGACAATACGGGTTTGGCTTTGAACAAAGTAAAATGCAGTATATCAAAAACTTCTGTGCGATTCTTAGGACATGTATGGTCATCTTCAGGATTAGCACCAGATCCACAGAAGATGCCTTTACCATCAAGCTTACAGAGCCTACGATCATTCCTTGGCCTTGCTAGCTATATCGGACATCAAACTGTTCCCCATTACAGCCAGTGTTGGCCAAAAACCCATTTTTACGATTAAAACCCAAAAAACCCAAAATCTTGGGTTTAATTGGGTTTTTAGGGTTTTTCTGGGTTTTTTGTTATTATACTTTTTATCATTAAAATGATATCTTTGAGTATGATAAGACATCATTTACTCTCTTCTATAACAAGAAGGCCTTGTCCGGGCTACGGGCTGTCTACGAAAGTCCTCATCAGCTACTCTAGAGAGGAACTTTCGCTTGTATGGGCGAATGTAGCCGAAGGTAAGGTTGATAGATGGAGAGTTTACCCTTTTCTCAATCAATGTTGTAAATCTTGAATATTTAAGCTGATTTCAACCATTCGGTATCTTACATAATGTCTAGTTTTTGTCTCAATCTCTAGTGTCAATGTCTAGTGTCTCAATCAATTAGGCTACTTCTTTCTCACTTCAGTAAAATTTGCCATCTGACACCCATGACTCATCAGTTGCTATGTGACGTTAGATCAAAATGCATGACAAGCGTTTGGCTTCTGAGTTAGTTGTTATTAACAACCAATGAATCATAGGGCTACGCGTCAGAAGGCAAATTGTATTGAACTGGGAGGTTAAGTGAAGGGAGCAGTTAGTCATTTGGCACTGTTTTCAGCACGCGCTATTCGGTTCGGACCATAATCTGTAATGCCGAAGACAAATCTCGCACGTGGTCGTCAAGCTGATCCGTTATGGTCTCTAGTGATCCCAATTGGAGACGGAAAGAAGCACGTTTCGTGCCAGAAATGCATGAAAGTTTTGACTGCGAAAATCGAGCGTGTCAAGGCTCACGTCAGCGGCTGCGTTATGGAGCATCCATCTCCTCGTGAATGCTCTTCCACGGGTTTCACCACGATTCTCCCCCCAACCCAGGGAGTTGCGTTGCTAACTTCAAGTTCGACCCAGCCTCCGATGTCAACTCATAGCGACGAAGTTATGATAACTGCACCGCCGCCGAAGCGCTCTCGTCAGCCTAACTTACAATCCATTGTTTTGTCGACATCCGAAGAACAACTTGATGCGATGAAGCATCAATTCGCGAAGGTGTTTTACAAACACAGCATTCCCTTCAACGTTGCAGAAGATCCGGAGTTCAAGAAAGCAATCGGAATGCTCCGTCCAGGTCTTGAGGAAAAGTTCTTCACACGCAAAGAGTTGGCAGGTAAAATTCTTGATAAGTCCTACGATGAGGCAGAAAAGATGATGGAAGATGCTCTGAGTGGTAAACGAGTCATCATGACCCAAGATGGTTGGTCATCGATCCACAATCATCCGGTGATTGCGACAACGCTGACAGCGACAACGCTAAAGTAGGCCTACCCATTGGACTGTAAAGAGATCACCAGTGAAATCAAGACTGCTCAGTTCTGCTTCGACTTAGCTAAAGACAGCATATTGGGCGCTGAGGAAAGGTACAATTGCGTTATTGTGGGCTTCGTCAACGACAATGAGGCAAAAATGGTCAAACTGAGGGAACTCCTTCTCACGTGGCGTCCTTCATTGATTGTCTACGGTTGCGCCAGCCACTACCTCAACTTGGTTCAGTCACAGTCTGTCCCAAGTAATTTGATGGCCTCGATTCGCGAGGTACAAAAGCATTTCTCGAACAACCATAGAGCAAGCGGGATGCTGCGAGACGCGGGAGGACTGATCCCCCAATTGGACAATAACACGCGCTGGACCTCACAACGAGCGATGCTTGACACCTTCATCAGGAATCATAACAAGTAAGTAGGCTTATTAATACTAAGTATACTCCGTTTCAATATTTTGTTAAAATTTAATTTAACCATTGCATTGTAAAGATATTAGCGAATTCATTAACGCATAAAATATCATGTCCAATATATTTTTCCTTCCTCTCCCTGCATATCATTCATTTCATTTTTCTAACTTTTTGTATAGTTATAAAAGCCAAAAGTCAAATTTAAAACATATTTTGAACAGATAAACAAACAGAAAATTTAATCTAATTAAATACAAATTATTTTAATATCTTAAATATACCTTATTTTACAATCTGCTATATATTAATTTTACTTACTTTTATTGGACAGGTATTCCAGCATTCGAGAGAAGGTCACTCTACCGGATAGCATCCGCAAAATCGTGGACAACAGGGCGGTACTTTATGAAGCAAAGAGCCTACTCACTCAGCTCGACAAGTTGTCCGCTGCATTGAACTTAATTCAAGGCGACACTTGTTCCCTAGCAGAAGCTTGCGGATGCTGGCTTGAGTTGTGTGAGGACATCGAGATGCCCTTACAAACGAAGGCGACGCTTAATTAAGAAACGCTTCGACGAGGCGTGCACTCCGGCGCATGTCCTGGCGCTTCTAACCGGCGATGACGAGCATGTCAAGCTAGTCAATGAGGAGATGAAGACTGAGCTCCGTGCTTGGTTGGAGGATTGTGGCCTCTTGGCAGCGTTTGCACATTTTGAAGTGCAAGACGAGGACGCTTTCCCACGCCATGCATTCGGCAACGTACGAGCCAAAATGCTCCCAGCAAAATTCTGGCGTTGGGTCCTTCAAACTTGCAGCCAAATTACCGATCCGGTACGTGCTATCCTTGAACTAATCGAGACGGTTCATCTCTGCCCAGCCTCATCGGCTTCCGTGGAGAGAGACTTCAGCCTCTACTGACGAATGCAGACCAAAGCAAGAAGCCGTCTCGGAATAGCGAAAGTGGCGAAGATGGTAAAAATTGTTAAGCTTCTTCGTGGCCAGGTGGACCACATGGACGATGAACTCAGAGATTTTGACGAATGCTTGTAATTGTAAAGTTGTAAAAGTTGGTAATTGTTATTGTAATTGCTTGCAATTGTCATTTCGTTAATTTTGATAGGTCTACTTTAGTTATATTGCATTACAAATAAACTTAATTTAAATAAGATATATAGTTCTATCAAAGTCAACTAAAATTGGGAAAATCCAAATGTCATTAAGTAAAAATTTTTAAAAAATTCAAAAAACCCAAAAAAACCAAATTTTTACGGATTAAAACCCCAAAAAAACCCAACCCAGAAAAACCCATCGGTTTTATTGGGTTGCCAACATTGATTACAGCACGTTTGCAGACCCGCTATAGAAAATGATACACGATAAGTCGATGGAATGGACATCACAACGTTCAACAGCCTTTTATAAATTGAAAGAAGCGTTGTCTCGTGCTAGTACACTAGCCTACTTTGATCCCAAGAAGAACATCGTAATCGAAACTGATGCATCGGGAGCTGGACTTGGAAGCGTACTTCTGCAAGATAACATTCCAATTCTGTTTGCATCTCGACTGCTAACCGACGTCGAAAAACGTTATTCACAAATTGAAAGAGAATTTCTCGGTGTGGTATTTGGCCTCAAAAGATTCTCGAAGTACATCTTAGGTCTCGACTTTCAATTGCAAACAGATCAGAAAACTATTACAAGAATACTGAATAAACCAATCGCCCAAGTATCTAACAGGCTTCAAAGATGGTTAATTGCCATTCAGCACTTTGATTGCGATGTTCACATACCGGGAAACAAAAACGTCTTAGCGGATTGCCTATCCAGAAATTCAATAATGAAAGCTCTTACACCTGAAGAAAATGCAGAGTACACTATATGCAATATAATACGATCGATTCCTTTATGTTTGAAGGATGTGGCAAATCATACGTCAAATGATCCGGAATTGAAGAAAGTGATATCTGCTATGAATGACGAATGGCCTACATCTACTAAACAACTTCTGCCATTTTACCACATCAGAGATGAATTATCGCTGAAATCGCAAGACCACAAAATAATTATCACCAAAGGAAATCGAGTAGTCATTCCTACGCACCTAAGACGACGCATCATGGACACGGCCCACGAAGGTCATATGGGAATTACAAAAATGAAAGATGTGCTTGGAAACTATGTCTATTGGCCAGGGATGGGAAACGATATCGAAGAATTCGTCAAAAGATGCAACTCATGCGTAACATATCAAACCAGAGGAGATGCTGCTCCCTTATCCGTCGTCGCGGAGAATGAAGCTGAACCATGGTCAAAAGTATCGATTGACCTAACAGGACCCTCCGATAAGCTTTGTGGAAACTTGCTCTTGACTACAATTGATCTACATAGTAGATATCCGGAAGCAATTATTCTCAAACGTGGCAATAAAAGAGAGTTTATTGAAGTCTTACAAGTACAATTCGCAAGATTTGGCCTACCCACAACTATAGTCTCCGATAACGGTATTCCATTCGTATCCAGAGAGTTTGAGATGTTCCTTCGCCAAAATGGTATCAAGCATATTCGTTCTTCACTCTATTATCCACGTGCCAATAGTACAGTTGAAAGATTGCACTCGACACTAAAAAGTCGTATCACAAGAATATTGCATAATACAAATTTACCTTTTCATGTTGCTCTACAGAAAGTACTATTTGATATAAGATCAACTCCAAACGACATAACAGGTGAAACGCCATATTACAGGATGTTCAGAAGAGCGATGCAAACCAAGATGGATCTACTCAAAGTGGGAGATAACTATAAAGGACCTACATCACGGAAACGTAATGTGGCAAATGAATATAAAGCCAAGTCATACCGACATCGAAACTACAGTATTGGCGATAATGTCCTTGTGCGGAAAGGAGATCGACAACCATTCCTGATGAGGGGAAAAGTTCAAAACAAAGTTGGGAAATATACGTACAAAGTTATGTTGGATAATTCTGGATTGTTAAGGAATTATGACCAGAGAAACCTTAAGCCTATATTGGACACTGAATGCCCACCGGACAATGGAGATGCGGATTCGCAGACATGGCATACGATGAGGCTGTGCAGGACACACAAACACATACAACTAATCAGCACGCACCAAGGAATAAGCATTCATATAATCTCAGAAAACGCAATACATATCCGGGCTTCTATAGGGTAAAATAATCTGTTCGTGTCATGTATACAGTATACTCAGGGGTACGCTCGACTGAAAAAAGGTGGGTAGGCCCTATTTTGCAACTTTGACCCCTACCCCCTTTAGGTTATGAAAATAAAGTCATTTTTGGAATTTTCAAAATTTCGACTTTCTGAAAATATCAGAAAAGCTTCAAATTCTTGAATCTTTGACGTTGATATGTCTAGAATAGAAGTGAAACTCAGACTCAGCCATTCTTAAGCATAGCTCACAAATGATTCAATTGAAAGACAGGGCCTACTTAATATGAAAACCTAAGTTAGCTGAAATTTCATTGTCCCTCAAATAAAGGTTTATGGGATTAGGAGCCCTTACTTTAACTTAAGAATTATTGGTATGGTATGCATCTCCAGAAATATGCAACGAATAAAAATCGTTTTCATCAAATCTGTGTAATAATATCAGTGCAACTTTAACAATCAAATTCTGCAAAATCTTTTCCGAGAGCACAATAGTCGATTGAAACAAAATCTACATAACAAGCCTTTTCAAATTAAGTCTAAAAACTCTCCTGAGCAGCAGACAATCCCTTGATAACAAACTAATTAGTAAACTTTCTCAATAGCAAACAAAACAAAAACAATTCAAAGTTGAAAACGTGACTAATGTTGCACCTGCTCGTATGTACAGTATATAGGCTGTCGTAATCAGACTCAGAGGACGAGATATACATAGTCAATGTCAGAAAACAAGATTTAAACAATAACTAACAACAAGACTTACAAGTTTTGCACATGTGAACGATAAAACATCTGTGAAATATGGGATTTCCTAGGAGCAGATTCTGATAATGAAATCTTCAGTGGCAAAATATTAAAGTGCTATACTTATAAACTCTGAAGCAAAAATATTCAATTTTCAAGTGCTCAGCAAAACGCGAGCGATATCCATTTCTATGGATTGCCTCTACACGCAAACACGTAGATTATTGAGAGCACTAACATTTGGACAGTTCATGCATGAAACAACAGAACGCCGAAAAATTGATGTCGGTAAAGAGACTCGAACCACCAACCTCGGAAATCTGGGCGGTCACTCTATGAGGCGAGAACATAGCATAGCATGTGGATTACCTGGTTGTTTTAGATATATCGAGCTTGCGACAAAATTCAGATTTTGATCAATTTTTGGTTGGATTTGTTTGATCAGCAGTACCTCTACTCAACTTGCTAAATTAGTAATCATTTCTACCTTCATACTTTACACTGATCTGGCAAAATATAGAACTGCCCGTGCAAAATATGAAAGTACAAGTAATTGAAAATTTATCATGTCACTTCCTTCCTAGATGAGCAGAGATCCAACCAAAAATTTATCACTGCTGCTATTGACTTTATCGGAACATACTTTGTACTGCTTTAGCGTCTATGAATATTATTGATCACTGCACAAACTGCGAAGCGGATGCATTCCAGAAATGCTAAAATCCTTAAGTAGCCGTAGTTTTAATGAACATTTTCTCGACAGAAGTCAAATCTTTCTCCATGACAGCAATACGTTTTCTGGAGAGATTGTCGGTTGCATGGTGGTGTCGCTTCGACCATTCAGCAAGACTAGGAGCTGGATCCCAAAGATGGGAGGGTGGTCCATTGACTTCTATAAAGAGAAGGGATGAAACGTTCTGTATCGTTAGCACAGACCTACTTGAAGTGGAAACCAAGTTCATCTGGGAAAAGCCTCGTTCCGCCTCGGAGGAACTCACGGGGATCATCATGGCCAGTCCATATATCATTGACTTCTGAATTTGCTCAGGCACTTTCATCGGGTTTGACATATATTCGCGGAATGAGGGAATAATTCCTTCCTGAGGAATAAAGAACCTCTCGCAAAGGTGTCGGATTGTGCTTTCACCCTCAAGCCAGGGAATGTCACAATCTTCAGGCCAGTTTTCCGGGTAGAGAACATCTATCAACTTCAAGCATGGCTCCTGTGTCTCAATCGAGAGTCGTGCGCTCACGTTGTCGATCAATACCTGAATGAAGCGACCATGACTGAAAGATTGGTACTGGGTTTTCCTGGTAAATTCCTTCAAATCAACACCCATGAAAGTTACTTTGTGTTCACCTTCGGCCTCAACACTGAGATTTTCCTGTATTTTGTCAAACGCATATTGTCCGTTAGCCACGCCAGATTGCATGCTCTTCAGGGCAGAGATCGTCCATTTAATGTGCTTGTTCGCCATATTGATGGTCATGGTCCGATTTTGAAGAGTTTCGCTCAATTCAGCAAGTGCTGCTAAGCAATCTTTGACGAGTGCCAGATCTTGGATGAACTCTTTGGTCGTGAGTTTGGAAACTATTCCCGAATACGTGTATCTTTCATTCGATTTCACTATGTCATCCCTCGATAATTCATTGAAATGCTTGACCAGGGCGGCATAGTCACTCCATATCGCGTTGACGGACCGGTACGATGAGGCAACCCATCTCACATCGAACACTTTGCAAATCTTCTTCAGATGAACATGGAGATTCCTTGCCACATCGTTCAACTGCCGCTGCATCTTCGAGGAATATGAGTAGATATTGTGAAGCTTCGGTAGCATAGATTGAATGTGAAAAATGCCGTCTACCGCCTTTATTGAGTCAGAGACACTGAGCTCCAGTCTGTGGTTCAAGCAGTGCCATAACGCAATAGATGGAAATTGCTTTTTCAGCTGCGCTCCTACACCGCTTTGCTTTCCTAGCATTACGGAGGCTCCATCAGTGCACAAGGAAATCAAATGAGAGGACAGGTAGGCGTCATCAAAACCATTGGCTTTTAGCGATGTCATCAAGCAGTTCAACACAGTGGATGCATTCTGGGCAGGAAGTTCAACAAGGTCTAGAAACACATTCAGTGGAGGATCCTCCGGGGTTATCTTTGAACGCATGTAAATGATCAGACATGATCGCTTCGATAACGAGGTTGATTCGTCGATGATCAATGAGATTCCATTTTTGCTCCCTCTGATCTTCTCACAGAGTTGGCGACGCATTGTGCTCGAGATCACTTCAATCATTCTTGTACATGTGTCATGAGAATGCAAATTTCGACCCAAATCTACGCCATTGGTCTCTTGAAGATCTATCAATGTTTCATAGTCTGTATAGGGCCGATTATTTTTGGCAATGTAGTATGCCGTTCTGAGGCATTTTGTAGTGGCCGCTTTGCTTCGATTTTCCATTTGTGCCGACAGAGCTCCGATCTGGTCCAATGTCCCTTCCTGCATAATTTTTCGCACAGCGCAGTGAGCATTCGAGTCCCTGTGCCTATAGACTTTGTTTCTTAAATGCTTCTGGCGACTGGCTTTGTCCGCTTTGTCATTTGTGCTGTCGACAGCAGATATTTCGCATGCTGCCCATTCTCTCGATACATGGACACCTTGCTTACTGTGTGGTCCCAAGTTCGATGTTTAAAGTCTCTACAGAAACTGCACCCAAGCTTTCCATTCTTGATAATAAGCCATTCGTTAGCTTGCATGAAGATGAGTTTCTGTTTGGCTGACCAGGTTTCATCGACATCTCCTTTCTCGTCATTTTCTTGTGTTCTTTCAGTCTCTTGAGACGAGGCCATTGATGGCAATGATGGCTCCGTATCTGCAGGTAGAGTCGACGTTGGCGAGGATGATAAATCATCACCTGCAGCTTGCTTTCCAAAGAAGTCCAAGAAACTTGTTTGACGTTTAGCTGGCTTACCATCCATGCAATTGTGCCTGCAATGAAAAAAGAAAATATGCTATTATCACAAATGCATTAAACTGTAGTTTTTATACACGTGTATATATAGGTAGTATTTCATAGAGCCAAAGATCGACTTAATCAAGTAAATCTACAATGAAAAAAGTAGTGGTGGGCAGCGATCACAGCAACCCATGCAAACAAAAGCACCAACTATGAAATGCCTATAGGTGTCCTTTCAACTCGGTCCGGCTATAAATTCTATAAACTGCAATATTCAAAAATCATCCTCTATCCATATCAAAATCAGACTCATATGAGCTTTAATGACGTGTGCTTCATTCCTTGATGTAACAAGTGTGATAGTAAAAAGGTGGAAGAAATCTGACCACCAATATGCATCAGGAATCTGGGAAATTTGTAGGCCTATCTGCGCTTTGGCAAGCCCACCCACCGGTACCGGCCATCTACAGAACATCTGAAAAATGCTGCATGTGCTGCAGAATTTGTTTCTTACAAGTAATTTGATCTACTTGTACATATGCATGCAGCTTTTACAACATCAATAAATTATCAAAATGGAATATCGTATAAAAGCTTATTAACAGAATGCGATTGGGAAAATGACTGACCATATTCATCCCACCGGATGAAAAAAAGTAAAATGGAACTATTAAACGAATCAATAATCAACCATGAATACTATCATCTTGTTAACTCAGATATAGCTTCTCTGATCTTATCTTGATCTCAACACAATCTTATCAAATGAAAAAGATGCGTTGCACATTTTGCATCAACAATGTTTTCAAGGGGGTCTAAAAAGCATTGTTTCTTGCAAAATGAAAATGTCAGATTTTTTTACTTCTAAGATGATACGGACGCATCGTTTTTTTTATTCAACTGAAACAAATAAGTTCTTCAAATAGTGATAATTCCTCAGATTGCAGTCCCTGGTGCTTATTCCAGGTTAGGTGACCCAATTCACCCCAACTGACCAGGTGCGCCATAGGGAGGGCTAAGGCTTTCCCACTTTTCAAGAAGCACGCAACAACACTTTTATATTTTTAGAAGCATTGTGGCTAAAGCCTTCCCATTTTATAAATACTATACCGGTATCAGACCCTACCACTGCAAAAATGTTTAAATGGAGTGAAGGAAGTAGGCCTATCCCGTGTTATAATGTACCCAAACAATTGAAAAGGAAGCCTCTAGTTTTAGGCGTTCCTAACTTACAAAATTGGTTTTACTTGAAGTAAACGAAGAAGGTTTTCATACACGCCTATCTCACGAAAAAGACCAGAGGAGGGCAAGGGCCGGGCTAAGCTTTCACATTTTATACAGAATGAAGCCATGAAGGAAATGGCCTTATTATTCCAAGATTCATGCCTCAAAGCAAATCTTATCAGGTTCATCATTAAGGCTATGCCTTTTCAACTTCACTAAAGCACTTTTATTTTTATAGGCCTCGGCGTATTGAATGAAGGAAAATATGCCTATTGCAGTTATCGCACATTAAAACAAATTTGACGGAGGAGAGCTTAATTGCCGCAAGCTTTTGTGACTTTACCGGTCATTAAGCATTTCAAAATCGTGTTTGATGTGTCAAATAAAGCAAAAATTGCATTTATCAGAAGAAATTCCAAATATCACACGATGCCACTACCTTGAAGTGCTCGGGGTTACCTTCACTGATCGGCTGAAAATGGACCAACATATACGAAATCAGCTTAAGAAATCGAATGGCACTCTATGCGTTATCAAAATGATTAAAAGCCATGGAGCAAGCCCCGAAGCTCTACATCAAGTCTACACTGCTCTCATATTGAATCGCCTTCTGTATGCGGCACACAGCTGGTGGGGGTTCGTAAGTACAACAGAAGGAAAAGAATTGCCAATTATGTGGGAAGCTCGCTTCAAATACTGCCAGGCTGCCAGCAAATTGATGTGCGAGGTTCAGTCGAAATATCAGACAAACGGCTGTTTCAGAAAACCAGGACTAATAGATTCCACGTCCTACACAAGCTTTTGCCTTCGACCAACATCCATAACCGAAACCTTAGACAAAAGAATCATAGCTTCCAACGCAGTGCATTCAACACCAATACCGGCCGGAATTTCATAACTCGAATGCTGCACGCTGACTTCCTCCCATGACATTGACATCATATCGTTTTTCTTCTTCTCCCGCTCGTGATCTACCTCCTTCCTTCCCATTGTGACTTGTAACTTCACTGTTCCTTACTGTTAATCGTTATGCGCATGTCATTTCGAAATAGAGCTCTTTTATTATTATTTACGAGGGAACATCATCTAATACTCTTTAATAATGGACTTCGTCTTTTATTAACTACTTGCATTGACATGACAAAGGCCCACCAATGATGTATAAGATGTATAAGAAACTAATTATCAACATCGACACGGACAATCAATACATCAATAACGTTAAAAACTCAAAATCAACAACAAAAACCACGTGAAATATCATATGATTGAACAGAAACTTTTTTGAATTGATTAATATAGATCCAAGCACAAAAAATCCGATCATTTTTCATTTGAGGTGGTTGTTAACTATCAAAAACAAATGATAATACATAGATGAAATAATTGTTTAATTATTATGATTGGTGCGAATGTTTATCGACTACAAATATTTTTAGCACAAGATAACACAAAACATCGACACGCTATTCGCTGCTGAGATTCAGCAAATTAATATGTTCAAGGTCATGTCGTCATTACCTTTTACTTTTGTAAGTAATATGTAAAGGTACTCACCAATTTTCTGTTGGATATCCAAAATTTGAAGAGCGAAGAAATACGGATGATAGGCGTGTAGCACCTTCATATTTTAGTGAAATATTCACTACAGATTTCACCATCTTTATCAATAAATCATTCAAAATTGGAGAGCCTACCCGAGCCCCCCCCCCGGAACTGGGCCATGAAGAAAGTGGGTAGGCTCGGCCCCCCCCGGGCACCCCCCCGAGCGTACCCCTGAGTATACTTGATTGAATACGTATATGTTTGTACCTGCATTTTGTATAATTCTTTTGTGTTTCCTGCTGTTGACTTTGCACATTTATACTGAAGTGACATTACAATTTGTGATTCACTAACTTTCTGCTTTATTCTGCCTTATGAACCTTATACTACAGTATAAGACGCTATATGTACATCTGTCATACAGTATACATTCGGGAAATGCTTCTACGATGTATTATTTTTTTGATTAATTAGCCGATGTGACTCTTGATATTTGTTAGAATTCTATGTTAGGTATTGAGCTCCTGGTGAAATTATACGGTAAATTATTTTTTTTCTGTCGTCGGGGAATGTTGAATGTTACGTATTCATCCCGACCGGTATGCATTTCATTGATCATTGTCAGTTTTGAGTTTCATTCAATCATTCATTCGTGTCTGTACTGTGCATGTCTTGTTCACAATATACATTACCGCCGTACCACGCTGACGTGTTCTCTGCAAATTCAACAAAAAGGTAACAGGTAAATAGTCATTTTTCAGTAAAAAAGTCATTTTTCATATTCTCTTATTCAAGCGTTCCTTGCTCTTTTCCAGTGACTGATTGTCTTTATATGGACAGGCTTTTCAGTGTTGAAGCCACTCATCGGCACTCAACCATTGCACAGCAGCCTCAGTCACATCAAAAATTTGAAGCTTGCTTCTCTTCAGCTTGTGCGCGGACGCAGTCGGTGTCACTGACTGTTGTTATATACGTAGTCATGGAATGTTATAGGCTTCAAAAAGAAATTTATGAAAATTAATATTTCTGACAAAAATTGTTTTCGAAAATTGTCTTGGTGAAGGACCTTCGTTTAACTACATCAAAAGAGAATTGTCAGCTCACTCCTCTATACACAGTTATGGTGTATCATGGATGAAATCGGAAAAATTGAAATAGTCATAACCCTAATGTGCAGTACATGCAGTTTGATTACGTCCATTAGTAGACCTAAAATCAATATTAGAATGCAACGATACATGTATTGCTGCAAAGCACTATTCAGACAAAAACATTGGAAAACATTTTGAACTGTGGAAATTCAGATGAAAAAGTTGTTTGACTGCAATTTCCATGAAATTTCTACACATTTTCCGCGGAAATTGAACGGAAATGGAAAGCATCGAGATTCTTCTACGGCAACCCTGTATTCTATCCGAACCGCTGAAGGAAATAATAGAGAAGGGAAATAAATTTATGAAACACAAAAGATATTAATGATGAGATGTGACATAAGCGAAGATCTCGTATCCACAATGGGCGGAAAACTTGCTAACGAGATGCAGCTACTCACCGTCAGACGGGATGTTGCTTCACTCAGTCTCTTATACATATACTCATTGGCGATGCATCCGTGGGGGCATGGGGGATATTGTCCCCCACACTTCTGAAAGCAGTGGTGATTGTCCCCCACACTTTTTTAAGCGTTGAGTTTTGTCCCACACGCATTTAAACCATCTACGTGTATAACATATTTCTAACATTTTCTTTTGTCATTACAGAAAATACTAAATGATCGTCTCAGGCAGAATATTTCATAATTTTTAATTCTTGATTCCCTCTGACTTCTCTTTGTCCATCTTGATGCATCAAGCAGTTCAGCCTGCAGGCATACATGCATTTTGCAGATCTTGAAGAGTTAATTACACTGGCCACAGTTGTTGAGAACAGCAGGGCTTCAATCAAGAAAGGAAGATTGCTATTACAATCAATGTCGAATAAGGCATGACTAAGGGATTTAACTTGCAGTTCTGCAGCGATCGGACGATAATCGGAAATACGAATAATGCTTCGAACGCCATCTCCTTCAAGAGGCTGTTTACGCTTTTAATATCAACTAACGCATTCTAATCGTTTCAGTCAAATCAAATATTTCATTTCATTCTCCTGTGATCATCATTTGATGTGACCGTTGCCTTCGTAAATCGTGTAATAAACTTTTTCTCTTCTCGAATATTTTTCGTAAATACCAGTGATTGTCTTTCTATTCACATTTCATTTTTTGGAGTTATCGTCACCGTCAATGTTTCACTATCTTTTGCAAATGTATTTCACAGGTAGACATGGGAGTCGATCCCTACAAATCTCTCATCCGATCGCGTATTGCAAATTGTAAACATTAATTGATGATAAATTCCTTAAGGCGTATATTAGCTGATGAGGATGCGAAAGCAAAAATACGGCACTCCCTTTAGTAATGGCTTTAATAAAAATGAGTTGCTAAAAATATTTACACGGCAAACGTTTCGCGACGCAGTCGCTACCTCAGTGCGTCAAGGAGCATGAACGTAGCTTGCGCTTGCAGAACAATACTAGTGCCCTCTCCGAACATTCGATAAATGACCACGACAGTAACCTTGACATTTTCGATTTCACAATCAATATCATTGCCAAGCATAGTTCGCCTCTTGAAAATCGTCTGGCTGAAGCTCGCTACATCAGAAATAGGAGACCACAGTTGAATCGCAAAGACGAGCTGGTTGGCTGAGAGATACTCTGTCTACGGTGTTATCCCCCTGATATATAAACCACGCACTCTGACTGCTTTTACCTTCTTTTTAGTGCACTGAGGCAGCGACTGCGTCGCGAAACGTTTGCCCTGTAAATATTTTTAGCAACTCATTTTTATTAAAGCCATTACTAAAGGGAGTGCCGTATTTTTGCTTTCGCATCCTCATCATGAACACCCTCCCGTATGAGGCTATCAACTACGTATATTAGCTAATTATTACTGCTTGCAATGTGACGGACACTTGACGAGTGACGTCCACATCTGTGCGCGCAGCGGGATTTCGACCAAGAACTGCATAGCGGAATAATGACTAAAATTCGGAATTCATTCAGTCAGAAGATGATTAGCTCATATTGTTGACGAAAGGGAAAACAAGGCGTTCGTTCTTTTCAAATGTCGAATTGCGACAACAATAGCCCGGTATTTATATATATCTTTATTGAACATATTAAAAAGTACAAATGAAAAGTGAATCAAGTAGGAAAGACAGTAAAAGAAATCAGCATTGCGGAAACTAGTCACGTAGGGCTGTTGGTGTCGACAGAATCAGGGCTAGTTGACGAGGTATTGGATCAGTATGATTCAAAATGGCCTTGAGAAATTGTGCGCGAAGTCTGTAGTCATCTGTTGTTGTTGATTTTTGAGCAGTTTCCCTGACGGAATTAGCTGCCTCTTTTCCTGAAACGTTCGCCAATCTGAGGCTGATTACGGCGTTGTACTGGTCTTGGTTCCATGTGAATGGGATGTCGGGTCTGGCTTGTAGTTGGGCTGCTCTAATAAATGTTGGAGTCAAGTCAGTCACCAAGTAAAGTAGGGTGTTGCTGCACGAGTGATGCAGGTTGAAAGCACGACGTGCGGTGCGACGTCCAAAATCTTGAGATCGGATAAATCGATAAATTGAGCTACCTGCAACACATAGTCGATGTGACAGTAGGCATAAGTTCTACTAAGTCGCCATCTCAGAAACAGATTCGTGCAGCACGAAATTCGCATGATGCTATTCACGGACTGATAAAATTGGCGCAGAACTTTCTTGATGGAAATGAAAGGGTGCCCGGATTTTGATGTCTCGATTTCAAAACCAAGATGCTTTATATTATCGCTGTTAGTGTTGATACCGTGCTTTCTTTGCCCACTGTAAGTTACGTTTTTTGATTTGGTTTCGTTGAACGATATTTGATAGGAGGATGCCCCTTGCACGTTCCTATCATGGCCGCCATTCCCTGCCTCGTCGGGGAGATAAGAACGATATCGTCGGCGTAGACAAAACAACCAGCGTATCCTAATGGCCCAGTGCATCCCTTCTCGGACTTCCTCAGCAGCTGTATCAATCCGTCAACGTAAAGATTCCAGAATACTCCACCCAAGGTACTACCCTGCCTGACGCCAGCTTGAGCAACAAATGGCTTGCTAATTACGTTGCCCCAGCGAACAAATCCTGTGCAATCAACCAAGGAGTTTAGAACAAGTCTAATAATCGATTGGTGAACTCCGCGCTGCAAAAGCTTGAGACAAAGCAGAGGATGCATCAAACGATCAAATGCTTTTGAGGCATCAAGGAAAGAGGCAATTACTTTAGTAGAATGCTGGGTGTACTCGTGGATGGTTGCCAATAGATCAGATGAGCATTTTCCAGTTGACGAATTTCGTTTATAGGCGTACTGCAGAGAATCGCTTTCAAGTTTGTCAACATTGATCAGGAGTATGGCTCCTTCAAAAATCTTGTTGAATAGACGAGCAATTGCTATGCCCCTAAATTGATTGCTCCTTACGTTGCCATGGGTTGTGGAACAACCATCCTTGGGAATAGGAGTAAACATGTTGATTTTCAAGCAAGAGGGGTAATAACCTGTCCTCAGCATTATGCGCAGTACTTGAACCCATAACGGGGAAATAATGCTCTTCGCGTATAGCAAGTGCTCTGCATATAGTCCGTAATGATCAGACGATTTGTTTCTTTTCAGATGTCTTGTTATAATATTCTCAATATCGCGCGATGAAACCTCCGTGTTATTTTCGAAATGAGGCTTGACTGTAAGGCGATGTAGTAGCTCGTTCATCATCAGGGAGTTCATAGTTTCGTCTAATGGAGTACACGAGTGATTGAAGTTATCTGCAAATAGATTAGCAATTGCCAGAGGATCCCTATTTCCATCTATCGTGGCATCTTTTCCACTGCTCTTGCCTTTGGCGCACAGGCGCTTGGCCTTAACCAAAAAATCGTTAGGCGATGCTGAATTCTCTAGCTCACGCCAGCCCGATTCTTCATGAGTCCTTCGTGATCTTTTGCAAGCAACTTTGAAACGCTTTTTAGCTTGAATGTATGCCTCATATTTTTCACCGGTCCTAGGTCTCTCAATGTCTGACCAATGGTGATGACAGACGCTGACCTGGTGCTTCAGATAGTTCAGCTCTGGTGACCACCACACTTTACCATGCCATCTTTTGCCTCCACCTGTTGGGATGAATTTGTCGCTGGCACTTTTCAGTGTATTGATGCTCTTAAGGACACACTGCTCTAACCATCCAGACAGTGCATCGTGGTCATCGCTATCTGGAGGTCCTTGAATTGCTCCAAACATGCGCTCAACCTCGTGCTGATAATTTTCAATCTGATTAATTGAGGCTTTACTCCACTTGACATAAGTTTTCGACTCATGAAAAATTGGTTGATTAGCTGGCGGTGGTTGTGCGTCGGTATGGAAATCATTTAGCGCGAAACTGACATGTATTGGAGTGTGTGTCGAAGAGTTGACAGCAATATCAAGAACTTCAAACGAACAGTCTGCGATGGAGAATTTGCTGATGGCAAAATGGTCGATCCACGAAGAACCTCCGTTAGCATTGTGATAAGTCTTTGTAAGCTGCGAACCATACTCCAAATCGACCATGACCATATTGAAAGTGTTGCATAATTCCAAAAGTTCATCACATATGCTGATAAAGTCACAGTTGAAATCGCCGCATAGAACCGTGGTCTCGTCCGAAAGACGAGGTCGGAAATTTTCTGCAATACATTCAAGATATTCACTGTACGCATTCAGGTCGCGTGAGTGGTTCCAGGGCAAATATACGTTGATAGATCGAATTCTGTATTCATGTATAACGATGTCACAAACTTGTACTCTTGTTGTTGATTGCTGAATGAACTCAACTTTGCATCCTTGGATATTTAAAACGAATGTTGCAAGTCCTCCATGACCTCGTCCGCGAATCTCTCCTAAGGCAATGCGATCGTTCATCGACGATGACCCTAAACAGTAATATCCATAATTCGATGCCGAATCATTCAGAAGATGCAATTCTGATTCCATTAACCAGTGTTCTTGGATACAAATCACCTGATATTCACCTGATTATTTCAATTAGATTTGAAACCTTCGCAATTAAAAGAAACCCAACCCAGATTGTCGACATATAACTGTGCATGTTATCAAATAGGCCTGCTGGAGAACGATACGTTGGGACAGAAGAACTAGTAATGTTGGAATTCGGAATAATGCTCTCTTCGCATGGGGTGCCTATTTCCCTGTCGAGCAGCTCTGCTTGCGATATTGCGTGATCTTCCATGGTAGCGTTGATTCGGTGCCGAGGTGTTAAACCTCGGTTTCGGACGAAAGGGCTGGATGATTATTCCGCAGTCCCAATTATTACGGTTCTCCATGATATTTGCATCCTGATCGCTGACTGAACGACTTGAATGTTGGAGTTTTCCTGCCTCTCAGTCTCGCTAAAGGAATGAACTCGTAGACGTTGGTAATTCCGAGGGATGAAATATGATCTCTTACAGCTTCATCATCCACTGTGATATCAATGTTTCCAACATAGTACGACCTTATTCGTGATGGATTGCTGTACGACTTGGGTGGCTCACCAGCGGACTTCACGCCGGAAGGCTTACTAACGCTGTCGATGTTCTCCGAGGAGAATTCGAATTCATTTGCTCGGGCAGCGTTTGTGGAATTCCGCCACATGCTCGTAGCATTCTGCGAGACGCTTGTGGATTCGTCTCGTGCTCCCTTGTATAGGCCCATCTGCGCGCCAGTTTGATCGCATTGCTGAGCGGCGACAGTGCCTGAAACCACCCTCTCCGAGGTCGAATGATAGCCAATTTCGGACATTCGCTGCCTTGCTCTACCTGCTTCGTTGGTGTTCTTGTTGTGTCTGTCCTTCTGCATTTCACTTGTGCAATTTTTCTCGACATGTTTGCTCATTATGAAGTCTATAAGTACAGGTGTTAGCCGCCTGCTGATACCGTCAGACAACTCATCGATCCCAGGACATTTACACACGTTTGGATAGACGCTATGATAGTTAACTTTTAATCTTTCTTCAAGACTTATTATCCGTTTCTCCAGTTCTTTGATGTACTCTTCGCTGTTGTGCAGTCTATCCAGTAAATCCTCGTGAATTAACTGCTCAGAAGTACTTTTCGTTGTAACGTTTGTAATACTTGCATCCGTCTCGTTCGGCTGTTCGTCGGTTTTGGATATAGGTTTCAGGACTTCTTTCTAAATCTGCTTTGGAATACTCTTGAAGGCAAGTGCATTTCCCAGCCAATAAACATCGAGGACGAGTTTGCTTGTTCGGTTCCGTCTTCTCAGGGAGCGTGAAACTATCGATGGATTGTTTTCTCTAACAAGTTCAAACAGAGAACCCCTCAGTTTTCCAAGAAGTTCAGCTTCAAAATAAGACAATACAATCGTAATATCGGTCATATTGTACTGGTAAATACTGTCGATGCCATTGATGTACAGAGCTATTCTATCCTCATAACTTTTACTGCCATCTTGTAAACCTTGCAAGCTGGGTGGGAGTATTGGCTTACGGCTGCTTCCAGAAGAGAGATCCCCAGTGGAGTTCGATCTCTGCCTCGTCGGTCTGAGCGTAGAGTCGGTTAATGTCACGGGGCTGGAAGCCGAATCTCTATTCATTGTAGCAAAACGTATGTAGGAGTCTGTGAGAAAGATAATTATCCAGATGTTACAAGCAGGACTCGAACTCAGCAAAATTTTTTGCAAATTACCGTAGTCGCGGTAGGTAACCAATACACTGTACAAGGCTCGATGACCGTAGAGGTAGCAGAATTCACTTAATCCGGGAATCAAAGAATTCTCTTGCGTTCAGTGATCGATGAAGTGTATTGTTCTATACAGTACAGGCCGACACGACAACGCTCGAAGTGTAGAGATCCAAGAGCTGGATGTTAACACATATCACTGAGGCGATGCACAAAATAGCGTAGATCCCACGTAGCGTTGTAGCCAAAAAATGGTCGAATTTCAGACAGAAGTAATGATGAAGTCGAGATGATAAGGAGCACGATGGTATAAATTTTGATGAGAATCGATGAGGAAATCCAACAACAGGAGCCAAGAAACCAATTGTGTACGAGACAGACGCAGGAGTTCACCAGCACGTTCAACGGTTATACTCCCCAGGCGATCTCCGTAATTCTAATCAGTCTCACATAGATGAGGATCATGACGTCACAGTTAGAGTCTCAGCAAAGTCTTGTTCCTATGACGTCACTCTTCAACAGAGTCAATGAAATGCCCTGGAGATGACAGATGGAGTGCTGCTACGATTATACACTCAAATACCAAACCAACCAACATGCATGATTAACAGCTCACGTCTCCACACATATATAATGAATCTGGCAGACAGGCCTGCAAAGTTTCAAAGGAATAATCCATTGTACAAACATGTGTTTCAGTGCTCTCTTGTAAGACGATTGCTTCATAAACGAAATGCAGAATGCTTGGCTAATTTTCTTGGTTTTAGACTGAAAGGACAAGAATCCTCGCTGATTTTGCCATGGGGTGCATCGCCTGGTTTATGGCTTCACTATCGAATCAGTTCATTTAATTCCACGTCTTCGACATCGCACGATCGATCCTTTCAATATG
Source organism: Prostheceraeus crozeri (assembly GCA_907163375.1). Taxonomy (NCBI): domain Eukaryota; kingdom Metazoa; phylum Platyhelminthes; order Polycladida; family Euryleptidae; genus Prostheceraeus; species Prostheceraeus crozeri. The sequence goes on from CAJQUW010007246.1 coordinate 41,132, forward strand.
TGAGTACTTTTGTATTTCTACGTCACCTT
>CAJQUW010007247.1:0-81234 GCA_907163375.1 Prostheceraeus crozeri
TACATAGACAGGAAAAGAAAGGTAAATTAAATTTCACAAGTGATAATTCCGCATGTAACATTAATTTTGCTAAAGAGTGTATATCAAGTATACTTTCATGCCTATCCAAATATTTATAATACATGTTGTGTACATAGAAAAGTGAAGTCACGCTGGAGTCAATATCACTTCCACTAATAAATTATAATTATAGATAGATATCTCCACAGAATCTGTGCAACGTAAGTAAATGATATTCTCAAACCTCATTTTCTGAATCAAGCCGAATTTTTATTACATCAATGATATGAAACACATACCATGTACACGATGTCGACACGATGCTGAAAAAATTAGATGTCACTCTTGATTCCGCTGTGTTTGTGATGGTTTTGGTACCATTATTCCACGTAGCATTTTCTGTTTCTCGGATTCATTTGTCATCTTTCTTGACAAAAAAGTTCATAACTGACACTGACGTTTATGAAGAGTCGTGAGGAAACTACACCTGTCAATGTATCTCATATTCACAAAGTAAATTGACATTCAATCAATCTGGTTGAGGCAATACAAGGCCGGGAATGAGACGATGCAGTGCAGCGCAGCCTCCCCACATTCCCTGTGTCGAATCCAACACTGATTTTACACCGTCATTGACACTCATGCATCTGTGAGTAAAGTAACAGACCTTCGTCAGAAAATTCATCAGTAACAGACCATCAACAAATCATAGGAATTCTCATACGATGACGAAAATCATCCCAGCAGCCATTCATAATAGAATATAATGCTTACTAATTTAAATTATTAATTGAAGTTATCCTAATGAGGACTGATGGCGCTCTCCAATCCGCAAGTGTACAAAGGCAATGCTACTGTAACCATTGGATTAATCAGTTCTTAAAAGAACTCAATGGAGCTTTCTCGTGGCAACGAATTAAAATTGATCAGATTTGGCCCAATATCTGGTAAAAATGGAAATCTTAAGACTTGTAACACTACTCATTCTTGCTGTTAATATACTAATACCATAGATTCCAAACACTGCCGTATACACTTTCAAAACAGACGTCTAATATACTGTACCGACTACAGATGCTGATAGTGGAAATAGAATAGGACAATGATCATCATAGGTTAAGGAAATTAAAAATGGATATTATAAAGCGACAGCAAACCGATGGATGAAAATTGACAAATTTAACAAATTTTCTTGTTTACAACAAAATACATACTTAGAGCAGACATGGTATAGGCGCTACAATAATAATAAAGCGTATATTTCCAATTAAAAATCAAAATGTGCAAGGGTGACACAGAAAGCACAGCATGACTCATAATTATAGAGGACACAGTAAGGGCAAACGGGAACGAAAGCATGGCGCGAGAAAATTATTGATTGGATAAACACAACGAATTGTATACTGAGGACATGAAAGGAATGAAAGAAGTCAACATGTGTGTAGTTGAATAAAACGGTAATCGTAAACAGCCACTAGGCAAGCAACTCGGAAGTAAGCAGTTTAACGGATGATCTCTTGAAACAACCGTAAACAGCCTGACGGAATAGCCGTAAACTCTGTTTTTGTTGTACCTTATAAAAGCCTGGTAAGCAAGGAGATCTACAATGAATGTCACAGATGAGCATCACTCTGCTGAGCATAGCTCCCACATAGATTTGGCAACTATAATTTATTGTCGGTAAGATCAGAGCGCCATATAAACTCTAATTTTCAAAACTCTAAGTAGATGAAGACGTTTACTCGCCTTTTTCAACCGATGTTCAATATGAGTAGACCAATTCATCTGGCAGTTAATCGTAACCCAATGACATTTATATCAGGAACTGTTGGTAGCACATTTTCGTAAATACACAACTCAGGGGATGACGAACGCTTTGAAACAAACAAATGTGATGTTTTCCTGTCATTAAGGGAAAGGCTATTAGCCTGAGTCCAACTTAAGACATTGTCCACCTTCGATGCCAGCTCATCAACATACATTTCTGTGAAAATTGCAAAGTAATAGGTCGTCGGCATACTTGTACAACAAATTATCAGGGTGAAAATGCGTGTCAATGATTTGATATAATGCGTGTAGTTGCGAAGTTGACTGTCTGCTCCACGATAAGAGATATGATTTAGGCGCAGAACCTCATTTTAGGCGGATGCAAGACTTGAATATCTGCTATACAGGAATTGTTCCAGCATTACCTTTTGATTTTTTCCATGACCATGGTGCCCATTGTGATCTTTGTTCATGTCATTGCAGTTTGAGACATGTAGTTCATTTCATCATCGATCACTTGGTGTTCATGAAAGTTATTCAATGATAGAATAGGAGATAATACGTAGATTATACAAGTAAAAGGAGAAGAATCGCTATGAATTGCTGTAGGCGACTGCTTGATCGACGAGCATTTTTCGGAATAAAATCATGTTTCTTGTGCACTCTTGACATGTTTTCTATGCTATGCATTCTTGAAGCTTCTCAGAGATTGTCAGGGACTAATGATTCACAAGCGTTGTACAATGCAGTCGCTTGAGTACCGATCACGATTGACGATCTCTTGATCAAGCGTCTCATAGATGCTCCGTCATATAGGATACAATACGTCCACTACGCCAGCTGTCTCCTGTCTTCGCAAGTGACGTCATCCCTCGTCTCTTTCTGAGATGCATTTGTGAAACATTGTGAGGGACTTAGCGTTCTCGAGGCTTCATTTTCTGTGACGTGCACATGACATCATCACAAAGCTTGATGGAAGTCTGCACGCAATTGGCTGGGTATCTTTCAAACACCTAATATCATTCTAACGGAGCAGGGCGAAAGACTCATTTCATGAGAGAACAGAAAACCTAAGCGATCTTCAAAGCTATACAGTTAAAGTATTTCTTACAACAGTGATATTGAATCAATTCCTATTTTATTACTATTTTATAGACAAAGAAAATATGTTTCATATCGGAGTAGGCAAAAACCAGTTCTGTCTTCTTCTAAAATGTTTATGGCTAAGAGATGACGTTAAAAACTATTTACAGGCCCGACGTTTCACGCCTTCGCGTTTCCTCAGGGCAACACAAACTGAAAACACAAGTGAGACCGACAGCGTAAGGAAAGCGTGATGACAAAGCTCTGCAACCTTATATAGTGGCGTGTGGGATGCGAGAATCAGACTAGAAATCAATCAGTTCATGTTTGCGGTTAATGTTGGGCTTCATGCTCTTGATACAACGAGCTTCTCTCAAACGAGTGTCGACAGGATTCTTACATTTGTCCAAGATATCTAAAGTGAAGTTGTCAATGGACACAATATGCTTGCATTGAGATCTGGTCTGCCAGTGCACTGATGGTCTTATTGTTAAAAGAACGCGCGTGTTCCATGAAACGGAATTTAAAAGGACGACTAGACTGCCCTATATAAAAATTGGCACAAAATTTACAGGTAAATTTGTAAACAAAGAATTTGTCTTTGCAAGTATATTTGCTAGGTAACCAGTCACAGGCCGTGCAATTCTCATGTTTATTATGCTTAGGCTTGTTTTGAAGGCTACTATAAAGATTAGAGTTTGGAATGTCTACTAGGTTGACCAAAGTAAGTATATAACTTTGAGGTTGACAGGTAAGTCGTATTTCTTAATAGGGGTGCTAGTTTTATCATTTATGTATTTCATTTTAAGAATATTTGGGTTGCGTTTTTTAGGAACAGACTTATTCAAGACAAATGTAAGAATCCTGTCGACACTCGTTTGAGTGAAGCTCGTTGTATCAAGAGCATGAAGCCCAACATTAACCGCAAACATGAACTGATTGATTTCTAGTCTGATTCTCGCATCCCACACACCACTATATAAGGTTGCAGAGCTTTGTCATCACGCTCTCCTTACGCTGTCGGTCTCACTTGTGTTTTCAGTTTGTGTTGCCCTGAGGAAACGCGAAGGCGTGAAACGTCGGGCCTGTAAATAGTTTTTAACGTCATCTCTTAGCCATAAATTTTAGAAGAAGACAGAACTGGTTTTTGCCTACTCCGATATGAAACTTAGTCTTCTGTTCGCGGCCATCCTATTCAAAGAAAATATGGTATACAGATGAATATGAGAAATAGTTTATTTACCCTTCGGTTGCGATGGTATGGGTCTGGTTGCTAGGGCAAAGGCACGAAACAAAAAACTGTCCCTGTGTCACCAATTGATGGTATATGAAGTTTGGTGTAGATCCGCTCGGCAGTTTCGGAGCAGCATGGAGATAAGCATGCCGTTGGATGCATGCATAGGTGGCCAAATCATCATATTAAATCATTAGGAGCATTTCGTGACATTTAGTCTTAAAAGATACTTGTATGCTTAAAGACCCAGTCCGCCCAATTTTTCATGTTACCCTGTTTAGATAGCTCATGATGTTTAAGGAACTGTGTGCATATTCATTCGTTCGTATCGAGATGCATTAACACACACGGAGCCGATGAAAGTATTCTCGTGACGTCATTCGGGGAAGTCAAAGGAGCAGACAACAGTACAACCTATTGATATCAGCCGCGGACTCGCCTCCTGCTGACGCTGAAACAGCAAGCGGAATCGCCAATCAATCGATCATGGCAGCTTCTAAAGAAAGTAAGTGATCCTGTTTCATTTTGGTGCGGTAGATTTATAATACAGAGTCTGGACAATGCCCAAATTTTCATATTTTACATTAGTACATCATCATTTACGAATTTGTCAGAACTACGAATTAGCGATGAACTGAATGTATAAGGCGCAATGAACTAATGAACGCGATGAAGATGGTAAATGTTTATCGCATTTATTGATACCAGATGATATAATTTTAGGATATTTCACTTGAGTATTTCACATATTAGATTTCTGATGCAGTATTATGATAACGCCCTTAGTTTCATATTTTACATTAATACAGCATAATTTACGATTTTGTCAGAATTACGAATAAGCGATGAACTGAATGAATTAGGCGCAATGAACTAATGAACGCGATGACGATGATAAATTTTTGTCGCAATTTTTTGATACCAGATAGCATTAATTTGATACCAGATATAAAAATAATTTGATACCAGATATGAGTCCAGTGCATTGTGTCCCATCGAATCGTGTCTTCAAAAATGCAAAAAAATAATTGCATTGAATATATTTGTCACTTGCATCCTACTTTCTTTATCTTTTTTTAAAGTGTCAAACTCAAAAAAGAAAATAAATGACAAAAAATAGTGCCCTCAAAACTCAAAAATAGACTTTTGCTGTTACCTGGTTTTATTAATATTTCACATTCAAATTGAGGTTTTCGTTAGAGCGTCCAAAAAGATTTTTAGAGTAACCTAATCACAAAATCATCTAAATACATGGAAATTTTAAGTTTACATTATTACTCGCATCTCACGAATAACATCGTGGCACAAATTTTTTGGATCAGTCTCAGGTCACATTATATTCTAACCTTCATTATATCGTCTTCGCTTCAAGATGAGTGATTCTAATTCCAAGATAATTTCAAAAATGAAAATTTATGTCGAATTACGCATGAACATGAATATGAATAACACTTTTACAAAATAAGGACATACATAGGTGAAAGTAAAAAAAATACTCACTTGAGATCCTGATCTCATTCTCATTAATAAATCTATGAATAATTGTTGTCATTTTATTACAGATAAAGAAATAACTGGGTATGCGTTTGAGCCCAGTAAAGTGTCAAGGAAAACAAAAGGCGAGTATTCTGAAGCAGGTGTCGCTCATCCAACTGAAGAGACTGAAGAGGACATGCATCCTCAAGTGATTTGTCCAGACGAACGGCAGTTATTGACATCATCGCCATGGTGTTTATGTACGAACTGTGAAGTTATGCCTTCATCAAGAGAGTGTGTTTGCTGCCTTGAACAAAATAGTGTTGATGAAAAACGCTATAATGGATGTATCACTTATAACTCTGATTTTCAAGCTACTTGCTTGAATCAGGGAGTGCTAGACATGTCCATCGCCATGCACGCTTCTTTTTTGGCAAAAGCACCCGGTGCAGATCAGCGAACACCAGAGCTTTACCGACATATAGCCTACTGTAATTTTGTGCATTGGATATACAACAGGAGTTTGGGCCGTCATAATCGTCTAGTCATTCCATCATGTGTGGTTATAGATATCAGAAAGGCATATCCTGACACAGAAATGAAATATAAAGGGTCTTCTTTTCATGATTCTGACACTGCGATGTAAATATCATATTTACGTCCTTTGTACAATAATTAAATAAATTTATAACACTACCCAAAAAATCGATTTAAAGTTTTTAATGTATTAAAAAATAAGCGGGAAAAGGATATTTTGAGGTGCTGAGTACGAATATGATCGTGAAGACTGTTCATCACATTTAGTTTATTTCTATAAATGCATGCTCTTTAACGTGCTGATAGCCTGTCCTTCTTTGGCTTCTGGCCATATTTTATAATACATTATACAATACATGGATTTGTAGTACATCTGTTTTTTTATTCGTGAATTTTTCGCAAATTTTTTGTGTTCGAGTTTATTGTGAAATTTTCTCTAGAGATCACTCAGATCTAATGATTCAATGCCTCCGGCTTTCACGAGGTCGAAATGATATTTCAATGCGCCTTGCTCTTGGCTCATCACTCAGATCCACTGTCTTCGGATGTCAGAGTATTTTTCGGGTATTGAAAAGAAACTCAGATCTGGGTGAATTTTCTTATTTGTGTTGCACCCAAAAACTGCACAGGACTGAGGCATGTTTCACACTTAGGATGATGACCAAGCAGCTTTGCTAACAAACGAGAAGAGAGATTTCACTTTGATGCAGAGCAAGCAAAGCAGTCGATGTTTGTTTACTCCATGCAGTGTTGTCGCTGCTGTAGAGACTTTCACGGCAGCCGGCGGGTGATTCCACTAATGACGTCATCACTGGAGAAAGAAACAGCGATTGCAAGCTGATCCACGGTACAATCGTTTGTCAGAGCGTGTAGACAGATTCACCACATTGGGAATTAACATGATTGCGTGAAAAAACGAAAATTAGGTAAGGTAAATTTGGCGGACTGGGTCTTTAACATACTAAAACTAAATTTATCCAACTATAATGCTTGTTGAGTTACTTGACAAAAACTATAGGAACACAAAGAAATTGATACAAACTTCTTCGTGTTCTTGAGGAATCAGGTTTTGCCTTCAAACGAGAAAACGCTTCATCTGAGTCACTTTTCTCATTTTGTTCTCGACTGTTCATGTAAAAACAAAGCAATGTAAATGTGAAAACTGTATTTTTGGACTATTGATCATGACTATCGACTTCATACTGATCACAACAAAAAATAGCGTGAAATCTTTAGTTTCTGATGTCGATATCTATCTTTTTCTTCACTTTATGCACTACTGAATTCATAAATAAGTAGAGCTACAATCATGAATATCTGATAGGTAGTGTTGGATTTCATTATTTTTTCCGTATTAAATATTTCTAAAAAGTTTACTGTGTCTGCGAATCAGGGATGCGGAGTCGGAGTACTATCAAATGATAGGACTCCAGACTCCGGCCTACAACTAGACCCGAAATAATATAATACAAGCAAATCATTTAGTCTCGTGCATAGCTGTCATTGTCTTGATGTCAACTTTCTCCGTCAAACAAAAGCACAGAGACAGCAGTACATGCAAAGCTTGTAATAGTTGAGGGAATGAACCGTGATAGTGAAAAAGGATTGTCCTTTCACTCGCTGATTTAGTAGAGAAGACAAGCCTTCCTAGCCTCAATCACACATACGCGCCAAAGGTCACGTCAGAGACAAAAATGAAATACTAGTTTCTTTGAGAATATTACCTCTTACCCTCATCATTATAGGCTTACCCGAAGCTATCTTTAGTGATCATTGCTGTATCAATTCAGATAAACCTATAATGATCTATGATGTAGGTTACCAGTTAATTTTCAAAAAAGGCTTTATATACTTGACACCCGGAGTCGGAGTTGGAGTCCTATCAAAACCCGGAGTCCTATCAAAATGATAGGACTCCGCATCCCTGCTGCGAATGCATTGTATATGACGCCACATAAATGTGATGAATTGTGATCATTATGCCCTTACTAGGTGTGACATTGTAATCTGTGTCCATCGAAGAGGCTATCAACATTAAATTCATCATCAAATTTGTGTACGTAAAAATTCCATCCAGCAATTCTCATGTGAAACAGCAGAATCTATCCAAACTGGAAATTCGAACTCATAATCCAAATTGAGTGGGTAAATGCAATACAATAACATAGCAAAACAAGGTACAAGTACAAAAAGACAAGTAAAAGGGCAAATGAAAAGCGAGAAGATGGATGATATGAGCGAATAAAGAGAATTTGGAGCTGCAGAGAGTTCGAGAACGAGAACACTGGAGAACCACTTTGAGGAGAACAGATGACAGGAACAGGATAGGCGAATGGAAGAAAAATGATCAGAAAACATGAAATCATCAAGTCACGTTCGGAAGCAGTGGCGCAGCCAGGCGGGCTCATTTTTGAGGCGGGCCCGATTATATATTATCAAAGAGCAGCGAAATGGAAACCAAATAAAGCATCTGAATATTCCTAATGTCTTGATGAAGAAGTGTGAAAATAACAAACCTTTGCAAAAAGCCACAACTGAACCAGAACATGTAAACTGGGGCGCTTGGCACTATTATATGAGAAGGATGTAATTTGGACCCAGCACCGTTCGATGGGAACTTGCTATCGGGCCTAGCGGTTTCCCATTTTCATTTGACATCTACGATGAATTCAAGCTCTATGTTACCCATGCATGTAGACCGAGTAGCCATCAAAATTCACGATTGTTTCCCGGGAAATACATAATATTTGTGATTTAGTTACAGCAAAGATATTAATAGGGTAGATATGTCTCCCTTTTGTATTATGTGTAATTTCGGTTTCAACAATAAACAAACTGTAATTGGAAGACTTCGATTTTCTATTGTCTTAACGACCAATAGAAAAAGCTTATAAAATTCTTGTCTAAATAGTGGCTGGCAAAAAAGAATAAACTTATATTTAAATAAATAAAAAAATAATGTAAAACGGCTTCTTAAATACATTCAGAAAAGATCTAAAAACTAATAAAATTATTTTTTAATCTATTCTGAATGTATTTAAGCAATCATTTTACATTAATTCCATATTTATATGTAAATTTTATTATATTTTAGAACATTTTTCAACCAATTTAGACAAGAAATTATAGAAATTAACAGGAACTTACTAAGTTTGAAATCTACAGTTAACCCGGTGGAAAATTAGTGAGGGATTCTAGCTAGAATTTTTAATGTTACCATAACCATACGTGTAATAAGATCATTGTCATTCACTGAATTAAAGTGATCGAAGTTAACGGAAATTTTTACCGAAAGTAATCATAACCTCGGTAACATCAGGTTCGAATATCTTATCAAGTAATCTTATCAAGTTACTTCTGCTAAAAGAAGAGGGGTCAAACTAGAGTGCTGTTCAAAACATGGGACACATAAATTTTTTAATAATTTATTACGTCTTGTCGAGAGCTCTGTCCAGAGCATGTTTTTATGAATACCCAAGTTTTATAGCTCATTAGAATCTTTGGAAAGTTAGCTTTTATAAATGATGTATGCCTTCTTGCTGTACAATAAATATAAAAGGCAGGAAAAGCGATTGAAATTGATGAAAATGTATCACCACTGTATATATTTACATGTTATATTACCCTCGAATTATTCTAAAATATTGTTGATAATCTATCATCAATGTATTCGGCTTATAAACCTTACTAATTTATTTCCCGGGATCCCGGAAAATGATTGAATGATTTCCCGATTTCCTGGGATAAGATTTTTCAGGATATACAACAACCCTAGTTATCTGCGCTACTTTGTCAAAGAGACATAAAGGAAGAAAGATAATGAAGTTGTTGCTAGGAAAGTCTACCACTTCTTTTCAAAGCTATTCATATTAAGGCAAACCCTCCTTGCGATGTTCATCGCCTTCGAAATGTCCCTCAAGCTGGCGGCAATGTTCGTAGTGAATGGTTTTTGAAAGGCATCAAAATAGTTTGAAATCATACCAATTTTGCAACTCATAAAGCTATTACATTTTTTATCATTTACATCGGCAGACGTATATCAGAGACTACATCTAAGAGAAATTTTTTGGCAGAAGCAGGGAATCGGCATCGCCTTTGCCAGGGGTATCGCCATGAGTGTTGGCCTAGCCGACACAACGGCAGCTTCTTGACTTTCACTTTTCCTTTTCTCTTACTTTTGTTATATTTGCTTTTTTATTAATAAGAAACTCATAAAGTTAATGCGGTTTAACCCTATCTGCCCTGGGTTTTTTAACTGTCTCAACCTGGGGAGGGGCCGATTCGCCCCCCCCCCTCAGATTTCCTAAACTAAATACTCAAATTCAATGAAATTACATGCATACTATATTTCGGGCATGATCTTTTCAGTGGTGGACTCGGTTTTTCAAAACTTTAATTTCTCCATTCTATAAATAGCAATTCAAAATTTGAAAGTGCATTTTTTTACAAATTTTAGATACTTTTTATTGTTGCAAAACCAATCGCTTCGGAATGTTAGAAATACTAAAACATAACGCGAAAGTGTTCTATCTGGCATGTTTCTTGCTATACCAATGCTAATTTATTGCTTTTATTCATACATGTATAATAATGCTGTATGAATAGTATTTCAAATTTCAAACATTGAAACAGTAAAAAATCTTTTTTTCATCAGATAAATTGACATAAATTTCATTCCAAATTGGCTATCTATCATTTGCTAGAATATACTATCACAAAGAAACCTAAATGAAGACAAATACGCAATTATTACAATGATGCGTTTTTCCAAAAGTTTCATTATTCGTGTAAAAAATAAGAAAATGTTCATTATTCTACTGTACTATTTATTCATGAGTAGTATATGGAGGATATAAGACTAAAACGCATTCAAATACTATCCCAATATCATATTATAAATAGCACTGATGTTATCAAAATCATTAATTTGTGTCTATTACGCAACACTACATTAATTTATTCGAGAAAAATTATGAAATGAGAGCAGAAGGTAAATTCCAACGATTTTTAGGCGTCGTAACTAGTTTTCATTTAGCTCGTACGGCCAAAATATTTGGCCAAAATTAAATATTTTACTCCCAAAAGATGCGCAATTAAAAGTTAGGAAAAGTCACGGAAGGTAGACTTCTCACACAAAGACGTTCAGCTGTGGGATTAAAAAGTATCTAGGGCGTGGCCGAATCGGCCCCTCCCCAGGCCAGATACCCGAGTAAAATTACCGTTGTCAGTTTAACAAATACTTACCAAGTACTTGGCATTAAAGTCCTAAACATTTAAGAAATATTTAAGAAATATTTATCAAACCTAGTACATTTCCTAAACTTTTACTAAATATTTAGCAAACTTTCCAAACTTCCACAAAATATTTGGCAAATTGTCTGAACTTTTACGAAATGTTTAGTAAATATTTTGTAAATTTTCCTAACTTTTACAAAACATTTAGCAAATTATTTCTAGCTTTTATAATATGTTTAGTAAATAATAAGCAAATTTTATCCTACTTCATAGGCGATTACGAAACATTTGCAAATTTGAATTCATGAAAAATATCTTCTTGTATGAAATGTTTTATATTTATCAAATAGAAAACCAAAACAATCATAATTCGGGAAAAAGATAACCAGTAAAACGCTCTGCTCGAATTATTCATGCTCAAAGTCGTTCAAAATCCGTACGGCATATAAAACTGCATGACTAGAATAAAATGACTGATCTTGCTAAAATTATGCTTTGTACGATAACATTCATAGAGATTACAAAAACTGAGCCCTGCTCCCCAAAGTAAACAGCAGAGGGAATGGATATCCTTGAAAAATACAACTTTTCATACGTATTTGGAAAATGAACAGAGTTTTATATAGTAGCACACATCGAACGATCCGATACAAATAATTTTTATGAATATCACTTTCATCAACATAAAGGAAATTTCTCTATCCGGATTTGATCATTCTTCATTTGAAAATCCTTCCAACCAGAAAGCATGCCCACAGCCCGAATACGCATTTCACTTCATCTGAAACACTGTCATTTCGAGTCAAACACCGTCGCGCCGTTATCAGTTACATTTTTTAAGAATAGAGGTGATATCACGAAAAATTTACAGTTCAACGGAGAAACAGTCACTACCAAATGAAGTTTGAAGCGATGATACGAGGTCACTGAAAAAAACATCTCGGCGGTTGGACCACAACACGGTTGTCCGAGTCTGATGATGGCTGGGACGTTGCGAGTATGAGAGATTTATGGATAAAGAAAATTCCAGTAGTTTTCGGAGTTAATTAGCTCACAAGACAAGACGGAAAAGCAGCCGAATGTAGGTCAGGTATTGAGTCATCGATGGACAGATACACAGCCTCAGCAATCAACACCTGTAAAAAAGAAGACAAATCTTGTGCTGATGTGCAGAGCAGAATTATCAAACTTAACGGATCTTAATTAACATTCCATGGGTAGGCCTACTCAAAGTTCAGAAGATAAATCATTTATAGTAATTTTAGGTGTTACAGTAAAGACTATTAAGAAAACTGCTTTTGGATTATTTCATCTCTGACAATGTGGGAAGCGATATTCTTAGGAATTTTGATAGCAAATGAAGATATTCAAGAGTGGTTGAATTGTGATCATTAACAATTTATCAATTATTTTTTTAATCAATACTCTTAGTATTTATCAATAATTTTATTTTGATATTCAAGTACCGGTAACTGTTTTTACAAAAAATGCAATCTGCAAATTAAAACAGAGCCTTACCGAGATGTAGCCTATTACCGACTGCTTGTAAACCGTTCATGCGATGAAGATATTCAGGAATGCTTGAATTTTTATTATAGTATTTAATACCGCACATGTAATTTTATTTTGATATTTTAGTTTATTCTAAACAATTTGTTTAAAATCACAATCTGCAAACACATACACACGTAATGTCATCTTGTCTACCGCTTATATGACAGCATCTCTACAGGTAATTCATGGTGGGCCTACAATTAACATGTGACCATAATAGCTAGGCCTACGATGATATTGAAAAGTGCGAAGCATAATTTGTAATAAGTAAACACAAATTGAATAAAAGAGTAGCAATGAGTTTGAACTTTGATTGTTTTATATTTATCGTAAAGCATGAAAAATTATTGATTTTGCAAAACTAAACCTATTGTTGGACTGCAACGCATGACTGATCTTTATTACAGTGTGCATGTAGCCAACAACGTGCAGTCCGTCGTGTAGCATCTATGCCTTTTGTGTGCTTGATCATTTTTCTTAAACTACTCGAAATGTCAAATTGATACCATTTTCTAAAATGTGGCAATTCTGAAAAAATTAATTGAATATCATAGGCGGTAGCTACAGGTTTTCAATTCAACATATATAAAATGGAAATAGTGACCTATTTAAACAAGCTTCCTTGATGGATCCATCTTTCAGAAAATAGATTAAATTGTATAACTTAAGCAGATATCGAATAGCTCAATAGTTTGTCCGCATTGATAAAAACATTCTCCATCTAAAATTTTTGCAGTCCTGAAATAGAACTTTATGACTTATAGCATGTTTGACTGTTTCAAAAATTTTTTCAATTATTTGTCATCCAAATATTGATACTATTGCACAAGTATACTACATATCTAAATATTGAAGTGCTAAATTAAAATGGTTTTAATGCGCTAATTAAGTTCTTTCGTGCTCATAGTTTCTAAGGTTTTTAGCATGCAACTATTTTGTCTCAACATAACCAGATGTTTGTGCTATTTTCAATGTAAGCAATCAGAAATTACGAATTTGAAAACAATATATTAGCATTTCAACATATTCTAATTTGATTATGATTTTTTTTACGACACAATCAACTTTTGATCGATTTTTCAACGAGAAACGTCGTAGTGAAAACTGATATACATGCACATTCTCATATTAAATTCAAAGTGAATAAGCCTTGGGCATGTGACATCATTTGTGTGATGGAAAACCCAAGTAAAGCGATGTGTTTCTTGATAGCTATAATATTTATATATAAATAAATATTATAGCTATCAAGAAACACATCGCTTAACTTGGGTTTTCGATTACACAAATGAATTCAAAGTATTGGTAGGACTCCTAAAATGTGATATGTCTGCTATGAGGAACTAAGAGGAATTGAGATATTTTGTTATCAGTAAATTAAGTACGACGCTAGTAGCTCTTTAGTATTTGTAAAATTAAGAGCAGATATAGCAGTAGTCAATAATAGAAATGTCTCTACGTGTTCATGGTCAATAAACCCAAATCCATGACCAAATCTCTCCTTTGATTTTGTTTTCGGGATTTCCAAATACATGTACCTAGACTTGCAGTTAAATGCTAAAACTTAGTTGACAAAATAAATTCAGAAACATTTAGAAGCTTACCATTTTTCTGTAGATGATCCAAGAGGTGCATTTTTAATTCTGATGCAAAAATCAAAGGAACTTGATGGCTTCATTGACTGGAAGAACTCACTGACTACATGCGAGTGTTCATTTTCGAGTTGTGCTCCATTTTGTGCATGATAGCTAAGCAAGATGATGAAAAAACGTAGGCGATCACAAACCGACGATGAATAAATAAAGGTGTGTAAGTAGAAATATCCTCTTGATGTGCTGACTTTTGTAATATTAAGCAGTTAACGTAAACATGCGTTCGACACGAGAGTGAAGAGTGCACAAGCTACTGCGCCTTGCGCAGCTCTCTGTTCCACGTGATGGGCGGATAATAATTATTAAGCAGGGACGCTGAGTCACAGCGCAGCTAGAGAATATTATCGACCGCTCATGGCTCCCGAATGCGGCCACGACCAGGCTGCCAACAATGTGAACGAACTTCCTCAGCTGCGTGCGCGTGGCGAATTTCCTTAATATAGTGACGGAAAGTTATAGAATGTTTGGTTATATATGTTGGAAAGTTATATATGTTTGGTTTAGTTGCATACTGATTTAATATCATAAGTTTTGCAAATTACTAGCTAAGTAATTTAGCGAACACACGAGCAAACTGATCAAAGTCGACTTGCTGATGGGCACGGTATAGAACTTAGAAACTTCAATAAATGCTTTAATTTGAGAAGCAAAATGTGTGCCGATAGAACTGCTTAGGTTCCCTCAATAATGAAAATATATGACTGATGTTGTTGCTATTGTAGCTACAGTGTACATGTAGTGAATGTGAAAGATGATGAAAATGAGTAGAAGAAGAAGAAAAGGGGAACGAGTGAGTGAGAAAGAGAGAGAGAGAGAGTAGTGATGAAGTCACCTGAATATTTATTTTATACACACCATTTCATCAAATATAAATGGGCATATATAAAATACTCGAAATAATAGTAGACATGCACATTTCAGGCCCACATGTTTCATATGTCGATATCCATGGAAATGACATAATGCACTCTCTTTAAGATTTGAAAGAAATTGTTGGTGCCATCATAGAAAAATATCAACAGTTTCCTGACAATTATTCCATTATTCAATCATTTAATTAAGTTTGATGGCAAAAAAATCAGCCAGTTATCAACGACGCAAAACTGTGATATAGTACAGACTTTATTATTGGGTATTTCCTGTGACGTTGCATTTCTATTTTATTGAGAGATGATTGTAATCAGAGTTTATGAGAGCTGATGATCATCCTTGTGATATGCATGAGTTCAAAAAATTGTACGGGTGAAGTTACCGCACATTGAAATCACCATGCCATTAAAACCGCCTTTTACGACAGTTACTCATAAGCGGATCCTGCCTATTGCAAGATTTTTCTTTCATTAAACTTAGTAAATGCAAAAAAATCATTTGTTTGGATAACCAAACAAATATTACCTAGGCATTTCATAAACGTTTTCTAAATTTCGCAAAATTCGTTAATATCGACTTACATACAAAATGTAGCAAATATTTGTTAGGCAATTGTTACACATTTCCTATATTTGTTAAATTTCCAAAACGTTTGTTAAACTATTCAAATCTTATAAATTTTCCAAGTAAATACCAAATATTTGGTAAAGTTGATACGTTTTTTTTTCTCGGGTAGGGTTAAACAATGTAAATAATGGCAAATTTTGGGCGACAGTAACAAGAAAATTAAATGTATGATGTCTATCCCAATGAGAATTGCATGAAAATCTATAGGCCTAGCATTGACTGAACGTATGATCATGACCGTGCAGGATTTCAAAATATGCTTCCTCCATCTCGCAGTTATAAAGATGGTAGAGTATTTCTCCAATTGAATAGATTGAATGGCCTCTGTAAAAGTTGATGCACTCTTCTTCTTCGAATAAGAAAATATCTGAATTTAAATGCAGGCCTTATTTTAATGAAATAAAGTCTAAAAAACATCTTGATATTTTCTCTCAAATGACGTGTGACATAATGAAGATGACAAATCTCTTTCACTTCCACGTAAAGTGCTAGAAAATAAGATATGAGATGACCTCTTAAGAAGAGTCGATATCAGTTATGTATTCATAAATAATTGGTTTAATCATAGTAGTAGAGGCACTTGGTGCACGTGGCGCCTAAATTGACTAAGCACCCTAATTGAGAATTTTGAATTCATAAGTATAGTTGCAGGGCCGTCACGTCAATGAAATGTTCTATTTAATGATCCAAATAGAGTAAAAAAAAGCAAGAAGTTGTTTCTTCAATACTCAAAATCACTTTGAAACATTTTGATACATCTATCATGAATCATTTCGACTTGGGTCCAACCTGGACCCCATGCGAGAAAATTGTGATTTTTTGACATTGTCATTGTCAAGGACCATGAGCAATTATAATTACTGTGTATTAGCAACAAAGTCATAGAATGTCGGAGGCTAATATGAAAGCATTGGATGGTCACAATTGCTTCAAAAAGTAGTTGGGGTCCAATGTGGACCCCAGCGGTATCGGGAGGTTAAAGTTGAACATCAGGGTAGAAATAACTTAGAAATTAGAATCATTGATGCTATCAAAATAAATGAAAATTACCGACATTGAATAGAGAATTAGGATATAACGGAAAGTCAGTATTTCTAAAAATCTTTTACTAACATTTCAATACACGAATTACATGTTGCATGTATGAGAAGTGAATATCATAAATTGCTATTGTCTGATTGTTAAAATTACGTAAATCTAATTGTAGTATGACCAGTGAACAGGTCCGTAAAAACTCACATTATATTTTACATGTTTTCCAATCCTCCTTCAGAGATTTACCTTGTTTTATTCGATTATTCGACTGTAGCGGTACGTAGGTCACTTCAAGTGAAGTCAAGTACAAGTAAGTCAACTACAAGTTCACTTCTTTTGAAGTCACTTCAAGTGCCTTTTCGGCAATAATATCAATCACATCAACTTAACGGTTTTCAGCGAAGATGGAGTAACAGTGTAGGTCGATGAGTCGGACAGATGTGAATCAAAACGTGTAGCGATGAAGATAAGCATTTTGGTGCTTTTCATGCCTAATAAGTTATTACTGACTACTATTGTGAGAACGAAAATGTAATTAGAACCAAAGAATGTGTACCAAACTCTTCATCTTTTCTGAAATTATGGTTTAAAGTGCTTCCTTCGAAATGTCATCCACCCTTAACAGCAGACTCGATTAATAATTTTCACTGACGATATTCTGGGATCTCTTCACAGAAGCTTTAAAGTTATCATTTTTCAACAAAGTTTTACTGCAAGTCTATAATTCTATTAATAATGATTAAGTTCAGTAGAAAGTTCTAAGACATCCTTATCCGTATTGATAATCTAAATTACCAGTGGTTAGTCCACTCATTGAAGTGTTGCTCTCCAAAATGATAAAAAGACAGCAAAATGCATCTTAGAGATACTTGTTCTGGCCCGAATTTGAGAACAAAAGCAGTTGAGGTGACATGCCACGCTCAATCACGCGTTATTCACGTGAACCACGCGTAATTACACGTGACCCTAAACATCCGTGGCATATGCGTGACATTGCTGCAATATCTGTCGGCAGTCCTGTTATATGGACTTTGCGTCTCATGTGTTTGCATGTTTCAGAGGCTAAATAATGTGATAAGACCTCAATTTCATGCTCAGGGAAGACAGAACATGCTGAGCGGTTCATCTGTGGTTCAAGTGGCAACGCAGACAACTGTAGACGACGCGCAAACTATAAACGGTCGCCCGCGCGTATTCATAAACATTCCCCATGTTTTAACAGCATCAGATCACGTGATTATTGACTCTCAGTGCAGCGCGTATGTACGCGGGTAGAAGAATAGAATGTCCTTAACCACGGATGTTTGGGGTGTTCCGTAATTACGCGTGAATCACGAGTGGAATGTCACCTAGTGTGGTCAGTTGATATATTTATCCCGTTATTCCGCTTTGAGGCTACTTCCAAGCGGACGTGTCTACCGCTTACACGAAAAAATGGTGTCACATCTACTTTGGCCATGACTAAAAGTGCTTGAGCGCAACAAAATAATTCTATCTTGGTGGCAAATTTTTGCGACAGATCTCCAACGAGCACCGTTTTCAATTAACTCCATACATTAATTAATTCGCTATTAATAAGAGTCTATGTTATTCAATTAATTTGGTTGCTCTAGGCCTACCTACTGTCCTTTTGCTGCATGAGTTATTTTCAAACTTAAAGCTTTTGCTGAACATGAAAAAATAATTCAATCTCTTGACAGCGCTGTACTTTTTACTTAGTCTAACTGGTTCCCAATTGTGATTGGATTATTTCATTTTCATTGCTATGGAATATAATTATTTAGTTATTCACTAATGGATTATTCAAAGTTGTTATTTATAATTCAATGAAATGAAGAACAAATTGCCATTGTATTTGTTACAGTCACACAGATCACTGCAGGATCAATTATATCCAAATATGAGACGACTTCTTCACGACAAGAATATGCTGTACATCGAAAGAGCTGATTCAATAAGATGTCCATTTGTAGTTGCTAAAAATAAAGTATTGACAATGTTCAACATTGCCTCAGTTCCTTCGAATATCAGGTGACCTGCTCCTCACACAATCTATCTGTCGAGGCGCGCATTGGATGTGACGTGCTTTATTAATTGCTAGCAGCGGCTGTAAAGAATAGTCCGGCAGCCAGAACGAGTTTCTGCAGGGAACGAGGCCGAAAATGAGACTTTCACAGAATGATGTACACCCTATGCCTATTACGAATCGGTGTGTCTGCTGAGTTCTAGTGAGTTCCTCTTCTTGTCAGACAAAATCAAAGAAAAATACATGTAAATCCAATGGGACGCAGATTGCAGTCGTTGGCTAAAATGAAATTTTGCATGTTTTCTCTGATTAAGCGAAAAGTATTAAGCCCAGAGTCATAACTTTTGACATGGGATGTCTTCAGGTCATCTTCTTTCATTTTCATGCACCCCTGTCTATAAAGCTGAACACATTAATATTTGGCGAGCCTCTTAATGTCGGTAAACACAAACATTTTCAGCAACTTTATCCACATTCAACCACATTCTTACATACAATGCCGATTAGATGCATGATAATAGCAGATGCACATCATAGGAAATGACCTGAAGACATTCCATGTCAAAAGTTATGACTCTGGGCTTAATACTTTTCGCTTAATCAGAGAAAACATGCAAAATTTCATTTTAGCCAACGACTGCAATCTGCGTCCCATTGGATTTACATGTATTTTTCTTTGATCTTGTCTGACAAGAAGAGGAACTCACTAGAACTCAGCAGACGTGCGGATTCGTAGTAGGCGTAGGGTGTACATCATTCTGTGAGTCTCACTTTCGGCCTCGTTCCCTGCAGAAACTCGTTCTGGCTGCCGGACTAGAAATGTGTTCGTTAAATGAAAGGACAAATGAAAGACGCTTGCGTCACGATGGAGGCTAAGTGCCAGATGATGTATTTACATGGACGAGCCGATCCGAATTATAGGCCTAACTCCTTACTAAAAGATACTTTTAGCTTCATAACTGAACATTTTTAGCTTCATCAGTGGACAGATTGAATAATCAAACTGATATTCAGTTGCAATTCTCATGTGAAACTCAGCGATATCATATAGGCGAGTTGTAAGTGATTTCAGGAGATAAATATATCAACTGACCATCAACTGACCATTGACAGTCATTTGTCAGACAAAGAGCTGAACACGGTGAACTAGTGAGCTCTCCAACACCATTCTCCGAACTTCATCTCAGCTCATGGTCGAACTGCAGAAAATTTTTGTCGTGCACAAAGGCACTTTTAGTCATCACTACACCAGCTTAAATTGCTATATTGTTGGCTATGTTACAGGAGATAGAAAAAAGAGAAAACATGAGGCGAGAAAAACAATGTGGTGTCATAGCAACGAAAAAGTACAAGGAAATCACAAAGTTTTGATTTCATTATCATAAAATACATTTGAATTCTACGCATATCTTTTGATTTTTCGTTTTTAATTGATGCAATAACTCGATGACGGTTATATTGGATCAAAGGAAGAAAATTCAATCATTTCGAAGCTTTCGGGACTCTCAGGGAGTCTGAGCCTTTCATGACGCCCTCCTTGCCTGCGTCACTAGATGCATGATTATTCAATTAGGGAAGCGTGGTGGTCCGGGCCCTCAAGGCCACTTTGGCGGCGCTCTTGTTTGGAAACTTCCCGATTGTCGGCCAGTATTGAGAAGGATCACAGACAAGTCATGATATTCTGAATACCAAATGAACGAAATTGCTCAGACCATAGAGATGAAAATCGCCTCATGCAACCCTGTATTGAAAAAATTGATCACCACTGAAAGAGCACAACTAGAGATATGCGTATGAAGTTGCAAATACGAGTATAATGAACCTGTCATATTGTGGCAGATCTGACACATATCTAGATCTGGAAAAGACGTATTCTCATGATAATTTAGCGAAAGAATTTTACACTTCATTTCACTATAAAGATGCGTAAATTTTCAGTGCAGAGCGTTTGATACACATAATAATGTCAACACAAATGTATTGTACAGTAGACAGACAAGTAAAGATGCATCACGGTTCATCGAAAGGTCGATCTAAACTTTAAAAATACGACCCTAAATTAAGATGTATTTTTGAGAAGTTCTCACATGGTAGTTCTTCAAAAAGTATGTCTAGAAAATCCTGATTGAGCTTCTTGCGAGAAAATCATATATAGATATAGATTTTTTATTATCTCCCCTTTTTATACTACTTCTTTCCATATTAAGACTACTTACTTAAAATAGTATCAACGCTTCAATGATACTGAACAAATAATTTCTAGTAGATTTTATCTTCCACAGCTTCTCTATACATTTTAGACTTTTACGAGCTCACCACTGAGCCCATTATGAAATTAAGAATAGGCCTACTAAAGCATTATGATTAGCCAAGCACGATAATGATTTACTCTATATGTATTTATTACAGTATCAAAATAATTTCGTGTGACTGCTTAAACATCATAAAGTTAACAATTGATTACATATTTCAGTGATATTAGAACTTGCTTAAAACGATAATGTTGTAGCTCATAGTTTTGGCAGGCATTAATTTTCGCCATTTCTTAATGAATCATAAACTTAGGCTATTCCTATTCATTTCAGAACTGGTTTTTAAACTGCAATATTCTTAGCTGCTATCCATGTGATTGATTCACGCATGTAGACATTTAAAGACTGATTTCTATGACGCTTAGATCATGCTATTAGCTAACAGAGTTCTATTCCAACTGATATCATGATATCCTAGAAATCGATTGTTCAATTTACGACCACTGAAGGCTTTCAGTTAGATTGATGTCAAATTATTGATTAAGGAATCTCAATGCTTAAGGCGTGCGCTACAATCATCATTCCAATCGAGTGCACCTGTGATTCATTCAGTGTGTTCGCTGCGATTATAGTGCCGGAACAAATAAATGGCTCATGCAAAGCGCTGTCTAACCCATGAGGAAAACAGACAAAAAGTTTGCATAATATGTTTTCAAAAGGCGAAATATCCAATAACAGAAGTGGTCATCAACAGAATTTGCAAGTATTTCCTTCCCCGGTATAACAAAGAGAATCAAAGATATCCGTGTGGTATTTGCGGAAAATGTCGTTCGGATTTAATCGATATCAGCAACGGCAAAAAATCTCGCAACATGCTGCCATCTCCATATGACTTTGATAGCATCAACCTTCATGTAATACAAACAAGATCTGATCCATTCCCTATATGCACGTGCCAGATTTGCCAAACCGCCGCACTATCAGGAAAATGTTTTCCAAAAAGGCAACTTGGTCGGCCAGGAATTTCAAATGATGACTCCATCAATTCGCCGCCGCGTCCTGTTATAATTTGTGATACATGCAAATCTACGCTCGGCAAAAGACTTAGTCATAAATGCTCTACGAAATCGCTACGTGATAATATTGTGCAAATGTGTTCTTCACGTGATCAAAGCACTCAAGATGAAGTCGCTGCATCGATTTTGACCACCGGCACTACGGCAAGAAGTTCGACGAGAGCCTTATATTCAGGAGGACCTCATAGATTGCATGTACGTGTTGGTCCATTCGAATTACAACCAAAACTCGGTTTTAGCGACATCACCAATATCCAAAGTGTCTTATCAGCTTCTAACAATCAAATGAATAGAAAAATCGTCCCTTTTGTGCTAAGTGTCTTCGGTGGATCGTCGGTCGAGTCATATACTGCGTCGAAGATACAGGAAAGAGATAATGACTGCCGCGCATTCTTTAGTAGTACGGTTCATGATTTTGAGTGTTCTCCTCGCAATATTTGTGACAAAATTGCATCCACCGAAAAACAGACATTAGTATTTTGTACTGATGTGGCTGGATTGCTTCGTCACATTTGTGCCAAAAGGAACTTTGATGAAGAGAATGTCGCCGTCAAATTGGGTATTGACTCAGGCGGAGGATTTTTAAAATTCTGACTTAATATTTCCGACAAGAGTGCTGACATTACCAATCGTCCAAAACGACTGATAGAAAGATCAATGCTGAACTCAAGCGTAAAAAAGATTATCATAATTGCGATTGTGCAAGGAGTTACTGAGACATATTCTAACATTCGTCACATTTTGAATTTACTTAAGATCGACGAAATTGAGTTTCGATATGTTTGTGCTGTTGATTTAAAAATGACCAATATTCTCTCCGGATTACAATCTCATTCCAGTTCATTTCCCTGTTTGTATTGTGCATGTCCTAAATCTGAATTTTCAAACGCATGCATTTCTAGATCCTACAATATGCGCACCGTTGGAGAAATCAAGCGGACTGCCGACCAATATGATCGAACACGGAAGATCTATAATTCAACAGCTTTAGCAAAAGAATTCAAGAGCTGTGTTCATCATCCTATTGTTCGTGGTGAAACAAATGCATTATTGATTGATGTGATTCCACCTACCGAACTACATCTTATGTTGAGAATTGTCAACAAGATTTTCAAGCAATTACAGAAATCATGTCCACGAGAGGCTGACGAATGGTTGAACGAGTTGGGCTTAATGCAACCAAAGCTTCATGGTGGTGAATTTACAGGAAATATGTGTCGCAAGCTGCTGAACCATGCTGATTCGCTAGCATCAATTCGTTGTCTTGACCAAAACAAAGTTAGACTTGAACAGTATTCCGCAGCTTTCCGTCAGTTCAAGAATGTTGTCGAGCAAGGATTCGGCAAAGACCTTGGGCAAAACCTAGAGACATCTATTCATCAATTTCAAAGAGCTTACTCAAAGCTAGAAATTTCCTACACGACAGCTGTGCATATTGTATGTGTTCATCTGACACCATTTTGCAAAATGAGCAAGTCTGGCTTAGGAATATTTAGTGAGCAACCTTCTGAGGCAGTTCATCAGGACTTTTTATCTTTGTGGTCAATGGAGCTGCCTCAACAAACAAAAATTTTGATCGCTTTTTGCTGAACTGTGAATGTGAATGTGACTGTGAATTGTGAATAATTCTCGACACGTATTAGCCACACATGTATGGTATGTATTATCGTATGACCTTCTTTTTCAGTTTATCAATTAAGTTGACGATAAAACGATTAAGTTCATTGATAAGACATTTCGTAAGTAAAATACAAATTTTGATAATATTATTTACTTTTCATATTTAGACATAATTATAATTAGGGCTTTATATTTATAAAAGATGAAAAATGATATTAATCAATATAGTTGTGGGAGGAGTAGCAGTAATAAACTAGCTATAACTATACTTGTATTTATAGGGGCGGTAACTATAACTTATTTTGAAATGTGATTTATCTCATATCTACCCTAGTACATGTAGGCCTATTCTTAATTTCATAATGGGCTCAGTGGTGAGCTCGTAAAAGTCTAAAATGTATAGAAGCTGTGGAAGATAAAATCTACTAGAAATTATTTGTTCAGTATCATTGAAGCGTTGATACTATTTTAAGTAAGTAGTCTTAATATGGAAAGAAGTAGTATAAAAAGGGGAGATAATAAAAAATCTATATCTATATATGATTTTCTCGCAAGAAGCTCAATCAGGATTTTCTAGACATACTTTTTGAAGAACTACCATATGAGAACTTCCCAAAAATGCATCTTAATTTAGGGTCGTATTTTTAAAGTTTAGATCGACCTTTCGATGAACCGTGGCATGTATTTACCTATCATGTAATACATATGAAGTGAATCTTGTCGCATTGCTCGACGATACTTACTAGTGTTTTAGTCCTGCTTATCCTGCTTTGCAGACTGAATTATTACTTTAGAATAGCTGTAAGTACAAAGTTAATCGTTTCCTGTGCTTACCACTGCGCCAGCCATCAATTCAAAAAGTCCTTGTTGTAAATTGATAGCCGTTGAAGCAACAAGACAGTCCTTCGAATTAAATTAATTTATCAGAACACGCCCTAGTATTTCAATGATCACTCAAATACTAGCATTCTAAATTGGACAATGAAGAGTCTCAATATCATTAAATTAATTGTCCTATTTGCTGTCATTTCTGTCTAGAGGAAAGATTAATTATTCAAAAATTATGAAATGTATTGTTCAAGATTTGCTTCGTTGTTCTATCTCCTATCGTGTGCTTTCATTTTAACAAAATCAAACCATTGAAAGATGTACTTTCTGCTCTATAGATCGACGGTTGTTCTGCATCCGAAAATTCAGTCAATCATGTGTGAATTTGTTCAGCAGTAAAGCTCATGGCAGAGAGCGGCACTTTAGTGTATTGAGATATTGAGTCAATGATAGTGGATGTGATGGACTGTATCAGAGTTGTCATCCCCATGCATCCCAAAAAACGTTTAGAAATTTAAATTAAGTTCTTGATATCTCAGAATTACATGTCCTTATAATGCATATTCCTAATCCTACACTGTGTTATTGATAAAGTCCCACATGAGTGCTAGAAAGAGTATTGAACCTGTGAGTTCCATAATCTAGTACGCTTTTTAGAACTCTTTGGGTCTCTATACTATATAATAAGTCAATTAAAATAGTTAGATGCAGTCAGCAAGTGCTGATAATATCAAAATTCGAATAACTAACTTAGAATTCATATCTCATATATCTATGAACATGTGTTTGAGAATTCGCACCTTACCGGTCACGATTATGACAATTCACATACAGAAGGTAGTCACAACATGTCCAAACGGAGAATGTGCAGGTCGATTGATTCGGTTTTATGATAATCATCATTACAGCGAAAAGAACATGTATATGCCGTCGGAATCAAACCAGTTCCATGAACGCGTTGGATCCAAGTTGATGCCTTTTAGAGGTTCTTTAGGTTCTTTTAGAGGAAATCGATGAAATGTCACAGGTTGGTTTGCAGGATCATCTCTTCTTTCACTGTATCCACTTCGATATGCAGGAACACAGCAAGCATCTACCAGTTGTGAACACTTGCCGCCTGAGACAGAAGCGACCCGAGTGATGATTTTGGTGCAGGAATTATGAACAGCTGCGCTGACTAGCTGATTGGTGCCGTGTGTAGCCTTCCCACAATTGCTATTCATCACACCGTCGACAATGCAGTCTCAGCTCGGAAGACTAGACACAATGTCATCCAGATCTAAGGGTGCGCCGTCAACTACCAGCTGGACGCTGACTCATTGACTCGTGTCGCGTCCTTTATAGATATTGATATTTCATCATATTAGTACCAGGAGACACAAAGGAGAAGGTCCAAGCCCGCCTGGAAAAATGGCGAGAAGCCCTCGAATCCCATGGTTTGTGACTCAGCAGAACTAAGACGGTGTACCTCAGCACGAAAGAAAATGAGCGCATCCATCTGCAAGGCACCGCAATCCCGACAGTTGATGCTTTTAAATACCTCGGTACTGTCTTGGATGACAAAGGCACATCAGGGAGGGACATGAAGGCAAAAACACAAGCAGGTTGGCAGAACTGGAGAGCTATGTCTGGTGTCCTGTGCGACAAAAAGATGCCTCTACGATTCAAGGGCAAGGTTTTCCACACAGTGGTCTGACCCGCAATGCTGTACCATGCTGAGCTCTGGGCCCCGAAGAAAGCTGACCTTATTGCGATGGAAGTGACCTTATCACCCCTGACAACCAGCATTGATTGCGCTTTAGCTGTATTCGGCAGTTGATCAACAGACAGTTCATTCTGTTTACTTTCATAGAATGATGAGGAGGCGGCTCAGTGCACAGGAGGTAGCAGATCAGATTTTTCATGACGACGATTCTAGTGAAGATGAAGCGGACATTTTAGAGACCAATGAATCTGATATTGACGATATCGTTTCAGTGGCAGATTTATCAGATGATGACTTTAGCAACGATATTGATGAAGATGGGGACGGAAATGGTATCGAAAGGAAAGTTTTTGGCAGAAATGGTTATAATGTGGAACAAATCGGCCACATACTGCTTCATTTAGACTGAGGAAC
The DNA here is from genome assembly GCA_907163375.1 of Prostheceraeus crozeri. Classification (NCBI taxonomy): domain Eukaryota; kingdom Metazoa; phylum Platyhelminthes; order Polycladida; family Euryleptidae; genus Prostheceraeus; species Prostheceraeus crozeri. Next base: position 26,992 of record CAJQUW010007247.1, read on the forward strand.
ACAGTCCGTATGCCACTCGGATTGAGTCAATGTGTTGCAGGTTGCGAAGATATCTCTGATTTTTTCTTCTACTTCATGACACCTTACATTTCGCAGAAGATGGCACTATATACAAGCAAAAGGATGCCTGATAACGAACCGGAAGTGACAGAGGATGAGATCAATGCATATTTCGGCCTACTGATTTTATTCGGTGTAACAAAAAAACACGACGTCTTCATTCCAGAGATTTGGTCCAAAACATCATGTCACTTTCTCCCTATTGCTGCTCTCGCAATGAGTCGTAACAGATTCCAAGTAATTAGTCGCAATTTATGTCTGGATGACATTGATACAAGACATCAAAGAGACAACGGCTCAGACAAATTCTTCAAAGCACGAGAGGTATTTGAAACTGTGAGGAAAAGATTGGTGGTTGCGATTGAGCCATCTGAACAACTGTGTATTGATGAGGCACTCTACGCATTTCGAGGTAAGAGTCGGTTCCGGCAGTACATGCCGAGTAAGCCATCCAAGTATGGCATCAAATACTGGAACACCTGTGACGTGCAGACCGGATATGTCTTGGACACAAATGTATATCTAGGAAGAACTGGTGAGAAGAGAGGAGAAAATGTGGCTGAAAATGTTGTATTGAAATTGGTGAGACCATTCATTAGAACTGGACGCGGAATCACTTGTGACAATTACTTTACAAGTATCTCCCTTGCAGATAAACTATGTAGAGATGGGCTCACAATCGTCGGCACACTTCGCAAAAACAAGGCTGAGATACCGAAGCAACTACTGCCGCATAAGGATCGGGATGAATACTCGAGCAAGTTTATCTTTGATGGTCCGAAGACGATGGTTTCATATGTTCCAAAGAAAAACAAAGCGGTGATACTACTCAGCACTCAGCATCATTCAACAACTGTAGTCGATACCGAGACCAAGAAACCGGACATCATTGCTTGTTACAACAGTTGCAAAGGCGCCGTTGATTCTTTTGACCAAAAAGTGGAGAAATTTACCATCCGTCGAAAAACTCAGAAGTGGACTGTTAATGTCCTATACTACCTCCTTGATATAATTGTCACCAACAGTGTCATTCTTCTGAAGATGAAGAGTAATGGGCAAAAGACCGTTCCAGGATACCATAAAATTCAAAAAAATAGTATCTTTAAAAACGACATAAATTCATGAATTTGAACCCTTTTTCAGGTTTTTAAGACCTAAATACATGAATTTAGTCCATTCAAAAAGTACCATTTTTTCAAAAAAATGGTATTTTTAAAAACGACATAAATTCATGAATTTGAACCCTTTTTCAGGTTATGAAGACCTAAATTCATAAATTTATGCGTTTTTAAAAATACCCAATTTTTCAAATTTTTCAAAATCTCAAAATTTGAGAATTACAATTTTTACTCCCAAAATCATGACCGTTCCAGGACACCGAAAATCATAAAAGTTAAGAATCTCAAATTTGTGATTATGACATTTTTCATTGCTCAAATCATGACCGTTCCAGGACACCGAAAATCATAAAAGTTGAGAATTTCAAATTCATGAGTTTAGACGTTTTTCAGGTTTTTAAAATATATCAGGTGACTAAAAATATTTGAAGGAATTGGCATATTCTTAACAATAAGTTTAGGAGTATTTACAATTGTCATTTCATCAGGCGTTCTTACAATTCCTGTTGTTGCTACTGCTTTGCACTCAGATGAACACTCAATTGTAGAGAACATCTGCTTCTCGCATTTATGAAAAAAGGCATTTCAGTGTAAAGAGCTGTGACTTCCCACTCAAACATTTGAAAGGAAACAATGTATGAAAGAACAAACAGCTGCTACACTCACTTAGACATTTGTAAGACGTGGAATATATAACCAGCAAATCCTACTCCGGCGTCCCTTAAGAAATTTTTTATTATAAAATGAACAACAGAAATGAGTTTTTAAAATTATATGGAACGCAAACAACTACAAATTTTGATTTAAAGAAAATCGCAAATCAATTAGGAATAAAGAATTTTAATGTTCTAATGAGAGACGAATTACAATTGATCAAAAATAAGCCAACAATAACTATAATTTTCATAACAAAATCTTCACACAACAGATGAAAAAGGAGTACATTGGTCTGCAGGTACGTTTAATATAAATGGAGATAATTACTATTTCGACTCTTATGGACTTCCACCAACAAATGAAGTCAAAAAATTACTTGTCAATGGATCTTATAATACGTTTCAAATTCAAAAACCAGGAACTACTTACTGTGGGCAATTATGTCTTAATGTTTTATTTAAATTACAAAAAGGAGTACCATTTCTTGATATTATTAAAACGTTATACGCTAACCAATAGGTCAAATACATAGGGTTAATTAGTTAAACTCTATCAAGTACTCTACCCTCTAAGCAATTTATATTATTGTTTAAACAGGGGGAAACTACTGCTACTGAAAATACGCTACGGAATACCAATTAATAATTCATGCATCGAGAAGTACAAAAAGAGAATTTAGCAAGCTTACTCAGCGAGTGAATTCTGTCCAACTGAGGTTGTCAGAATTGTCGCTTCAATTTATCCTAGTACTTAGCGGTATTAACTGTCCTAACGCTCGTCCACCTGATTCTCCTTACCAATAGATAAAGGCGATCAGGTCTGTTATCCATCATACTCATACTGTATCAACATGTCAAAATCATTAGTGATGCCAGACGTAACCCATCAAATTAATCCCGAATGAAATGAAGTTGTGAAATGAAGACTTGATGAAAAGATAAGTGAGAAATTTAATCCTTAAGAGGACTGATCAAACGTTCCCTACAGGTGAATGGAATCGTGTCAAAATAACAGATTCTTATTCAGGAAATAAAAGTAAAGAACTATAATCAAGATTGGAACTTAAATATTAACCTTGAACTCCCGAGGTCATCAGCAGAGACTAGGGTAGGGCGATCGTGTTTCGGTCCCTCACCTCTGAAGACTCAAACCCACCCTAGCGGGACCCTGCACAAAGGCAGCTTCAATCCACAGTTAATAATTTATAAAATGAAAGCTGCGACAATAAATATAAAAAAATGCCATCAAATTAATCGTTATTAATCAGTTATTCAAATCAGAATAAACATTAAAATAAATGATTGTCCAGCATTTGCTTAGCTGAATAATAACCGAATTTTAAGACAACTTCCCAATGTTTTTGCAACTGTCTCTGAGCGGACTGCTTAAGTTCAAATCTAGAGTAGCCTCTTGCTACCAAAAGCTGAAATGTATTCCGAACTTTAGTGATAAAATCTAATTCGTGTGTACAGATGCGACCATATCGCAAAACTTGGCTCGCAAAGACTTGAGCACCCATTTTATGCGGAATCGCATTATCCGGAAAAGTTAACAAAGTAACGGGGAAATTGAAGTCATCGACTTTGTGATACACGGAAGTTTTTAAGCCATCTTTAGAAATTTCTAATTTTACATCCAAATACTCTGCACATTTGTCGTCATGCCCACTGCGACTAGCTTCCAGACTATCAGGATAAATCAATGGGATTCTCGAACCAAAGCTCGTGTAGTTGATAATGCAGATGTCATCTATATAACGAGATGTATTGGATAATAAACGAGCAAGTCCTGTTTTCTTGTCTTTAATTAGGTCAGTCATATATATTAATTCGCAATGCGAAAGGAAAAGGTCAGCCAAAAGAGGGCTGCAATTCCCTCCCATAGGTATTCCTTTAGTCTGATGAAACACGTGACCTGCAAAAGTGACGTACGCTTCGTTAACTACAAATTCAATCGCTGCTTTAAACGATTTCTTATCATATACACTATAGCCTGCGTACTTAATACCGGACAAAAAAGTTTTGTCAAAACCGATGCACATATACTTTCTGTTTGAGTTATTGAAAATCAAATCTAAAAGGCTATTGATGTGTTTCAGAATGTCACTTTGATCTAAATTTGTATACAAAGTAGAAAAATCGAACACTTGTACATTGTGCATCTCTAGATTTCTAATTTTCGACAGAAATTCGTCAGTAGAATTTATACTCCAATAGACATTTATCCCACTGTTTTTATAGATAGCTTCACAGTATCTCTTAAAATGTTCCCGTACTACTTTCAGACCTTTGTTAAGTTTAACTGATAACTGTTTAGTTGTGCAGTTTTTCGCTCCTGCAATAAAGCGGAATTTGTACGGAGATTTATGAAGTTTAGGTAACCAATAAATTTTGGGCACTCGTAAGTTAGTATCAGTGCATCTAGTTTGAAACTTTTCTTTCATGACATCTTTATGTTTTGAAATTACACCATTAACTTCATCATCAATAGGTGTATAAGTAACATTACCCGTAGGTGCAAAGCTTGTTAAATCGAAACCAAGCTCTTTCAGCAAAATTTCAACGTAGAATTTTTTGCAGATGAACGCGAAATTGCAACTAGCTTTATCTACTGGAGCAATGATGAAATGACGGTGGATATATTTTATGTAATCATTTGAAAAGTAGCGTTCATCGTAATTATCTTCCTCTCTTGCATTTTTGCTGTTATGAATACAATGTTCAGTATTCTTATATAGACGAGCCCTGGCCAATGTCATAATTCTACTCCGCCAATCTTCGAAATCACTTGCGTCAATCTTAAGAGTTTTACTCTCCCTATTGATGTGTTTATCTAACGCGCTACCAATTGCATTCAATAGCTCCTTGTTACTGTGGGGCTCCGGTAGGTGATGCTTGGTACCCAGATTTAGCAAATTTCTGATATCTTGATTACCGATAAACTTCAGATCTCCCGTAAAAACATGTTTATAATAATTGTTCGTGAACTCTTTGTGTTCAGCGCACTTACAAGGGGTCTGAGCAATAGCTCTGATTCCTTCATTGTCTAATTCTTTAAGAAATCTGTTATAATTACAAAGTTTCAACGAGACAGGGGTATTTAGTGAAAAATAAGTTTTTGGAGGGTAGAGGTGTTGGACTTGAGCGGGTAACAGCCGACACACACTCTTATCATGCATAATGCTTGCCATATTCACAGTGTCCATCAACTTGCTCTTAAAGGGAAATACGATGCTAGTTTTATCTTTCTTTTCATTTTGACTCTGCTTCCTGATCGAATTTTGGACATAGGCACATACTATGTAGGCGAAATCATTCCTTTCGTTGGTAACGAATTGTCCTAACATTTTTACATACATCAGATTTAGTGATTTCAATTTTCTATAAAATAATGTTAGTTTCTTAGCCGTTAAAAGAGAGCGTAATTCATGCAATGTTGCTCATGCAATGAGCGTAATTCATGCAATTATGTTAGAATTGAACAAGGGAATTTCATTCCCGAAACGTTAGTTCCAGTAATAATTATAATTAAAAATCAGTTCGTTGTAATTCATTTTGATAAAATCGGCCTCTGATATTTTCATCATCTAAATCTTTGATTTCGTAAGTAATCGGATAAGTTTGGTTTATTTTACAAACTTCAAATATCTCTTTCGTCCAGTATCCAACAAAGCCTTTTTCAAATTTATTCTTATACTTAAATATTCTAACTCTATCACCAATTTTAAATTTCGGCTTAAGTTTCCGCAAATTCGGATTACTCTCATTTGAATAATTATTCTCGAATATTTTCTTTCGTATTAAATCAGGGTCGTCAGAAGCATTCTTTGGAGTTTCTTCAATACCTGTATGAACTTTATTATTGTACTGTTCTACAATTTCTGGTAATATCTTCAACCATTTCTGATTTCTTTGCTCAGTAAATTTCTTGAATAATTTATTTTTTAATGATCTATTGAATCTTTCTATCACTACCGCCTTCCCTGCATTTTCAGTTGAATAAACAGTTTCAAATAGTGGCTGAACGTTTCGGTTATAAAATTCCGATCCTTTATCAACAAACAATTTCCTTGGCTTTCTATTACTTTCTTTAAAGATTTCTTCAAACGCATATTTAACTGATAGACCACTTTTATTTTTTAAAGGCTTTACCCAAGCATATCGTGTATATAAATCTATAACGGTCAATGCGTATTTATAATCTTTTTCATTCGGCATATGAATAAGATCAGCACTCCAAATATCATCTTTATTAAATACTTTTACTTTCAATAAATATTTAGGCCTTCTGTATTCTTTATGAATTTCGGTGGCATAAGTTCGAGCGTTGCTCTCAGACAGCTTTGCTGTCGTTTCATTTAAACCCTGACCGAATAAAATTTTAGCTTGTAAAGCTTTCTTAACAAACATTCTTTCAATTCTTTCTCTAAAGGAAGGATTCTGAATACTATCTAATTCTTGTATCATTTTCTTATCAGCTGCATGTCGAGAACTTAGGTCATGATTTCGATAAGCTAAATCATGCCTGTAAGCTACGGCATCTACTCTATTTATTGGTTCTTCACCTGGTTTCGGATTATTATTCTCATCTAATCTTATATCTAATCGAGTTCCTGGACCGGTATATGAATGACCAGGAAGATGTTTTTCTTTTGAATATTTACTCCAAATAAAACCAGGAAAGTTTTCTAATGTTTTTTGTATGTCACCTCCAACATGCTGACAATTTCAGTTTTTATTTTTGTTTAATAGATAATTTAATAAATCTAAATTAGCAATTTTAATTTAATTAAATTTTCGGAATTTGTAGAATTCATTTTAAAAGATAAAATAAAAGTTATACCGAATAGAACCTTGTTCAGAGGCTTTAGCCGATCGGACCAAAGGTCCTGAGGTTATTACCGAATCATACTAGGACTTAGATATATTCCAGAACCATCTTTAGTTGCTTTAATTTCAATTAAATCATCAACATTGTGGAGAATATTTTTAATAACTCGTTTTCCTTCATCAACTAATTTTAATTTACTAATAAAATTATCTACCATTCCGTCACCCCTAGCAACTTTCTCTAACTCTCTATTATGACGTTTTTGTTCTTCTAATGCTGCTTTCTCTGATTTATTTTTATTTACTGCTTGGACAATACCAGCTGTCCCACCTGCAACACTTCCTGCTGCTATGCCACCTATTATTAGAGGAATTAATGGGAGAATCCCGCCATTCTTTTCTTCTTGTAATTTAATATTCTCTATCATTGGTTTACTTATGTAATACTTTTTTTTATTAATAGTAATAGTTTTAGGGGTATTTTTGTCAACAATATTACGTAATTTTAATTCAACAGTTTTATTATTATTACTTTTCGCTTGCGACATTTTTAATAAAAAAATTTTAAGTTAAGAATTTTTAAGTTATCATAAATTTTAATCTATTTTAGTTATCAAAAAATTTTAAGTTAAGAATTTTTAATCTATTCTAGTTATGAAAAAATTTTAAGTTATCAAAAATTTTTAATCTATTCTAGTTATCAAAAAAAATTAATTAATCCTAGCCATCTTTCCATTAAGAGTTTCAATAGAATATTTTACATCTTCTGGCAATAACCATAAGCCATCAATGAAGTTGTGGAATCTTTCTTTTCAATATTAATTGTTACATCGCAACCAGTCTTGATAATATCTTCAGATTGTGCACTTAAATCGAAACAGAAAACAGGATATAAATGTCTCCAATCTCCAGGAGTTAATTGTGGTTCAACTCCAAATTCTATACAAAGATTTTGATAGGAATCATATCCTTCCATAAATTGATTATTGGTATCATCGAATCTTAATGGATCAATTGGATATCGGGTTTGATTTAATGAAACTTGTAAACTTCGAATTGTATTAATATGAAAAAGATTGTTGTTCTTATCAAAACTTGGAGAATTATTTCTTTGAAATGTTAGTAATAAATATCTTGGAGTATTCGCAGTTCTAGTAAAATGCCAGTTAAATCTTTGTTCGGAAAAAATTACTGAACTAGCAGTTCTCTTTAGAAAATTTACTGGAATTGGTTTGTTAGTATTTAATCTTTTTGCAATAGCTGTTTCAATCTCTAAACTAGGAGTAATATGCTTAATCCACCATTCAAGTCTATCATATTTTAAATATGCTTTTTTTCCAGTCTTACCAAAAAAGATTAATTCATTATTTGCTGTGCGATGAATTATTAATTGAAATTTTAATTGATATGATATTTTATCATAATCTAAATATCCGAATAATGGAGACAATGACCAATTTACTGGTTGCTTACTTTTCTTGTTAAACTCACGTCTTTCCTTATATGCAGTATTATTTGTTTTATTTAGAGGATTTGCAATATTTTCTACATCTTTCGCAATTCCTGCGGCATCTGTTCCAGCGTGAGTTAAATCATCTATAATTATACCATCATTAGTATCAGGAAACCAACCTTCGATTTCATGCTTATTATTATTTTCACCAATTGTTACAAATCTAAGCATTGTATCAATTGCACCTGGAGAATCACTTATTGTTTCTATATTTTGAGTTGCAACATCTAAACGCATTTGTGTAAATAATCTTGGAAAAAAATTATTCTCTAGTGCAATATTATCGGTATCTGGTAATGGTGTTGTAAAATTGGCATCACTATATAAAGAATATTCACAGTAAAAAATAAATCAGGTAGATATATATAACTCTGATGATTATCAACTTCAAAAATTAAATCTCCTCCAGGATTTACTCTACTGGAAGATCCGGGATTCATAGCAATTCTTATATAGTCATTCTTTTTTTGATTATAAGTAACACCTGGTGGTTTATCTAATTCAAATTTATTTTCAATTAGCAAGGACATTTTCATAAAAAATAATTTGACTTTTTTTTTCTCACACACAGAAAAAATTTTACTAAAAAATTTTACTAAAATAATTTTATTAAAAAAATTTTGCTAAAAAATTTTACTAAAAAAATTTTACTAAAAAATATATTTTAGAATTTTGCTAGACCATTACCTCTTATTTCTTCAAATGAACGTTTTATGGCTACGCCTGATTTCTTCTAATGTTTACTATCAGACGGAGCTCCGCTCCTCAAGGTTTCCCCCACAGCTATGTTAGCAATTTTGTTTTTTGTTACCTCTGAAAGTTTTTTTAAGTTTTTTAGTTCTTCAGAATCATTCCTAAGTTTACGAATAGCTTCTAGTTGTTTTAATTCGTTTTGAGACTTAACAGCATTTGATATTGCACTAGCTGTACTACCTATAGCAGCTGCTCCTTTTGCAGCAGATGTAATCAAATCTTTATTATTTTTAATTAAGTTAACGATACTTCCAATACCACAAAAGATGCCAGCTCCTTCCGTGTGAACTGTTTCTCTATTATCATAATGATAAACAGGATTCATACGTTCATGAGCAATTCTTTGATTTGAAGCAAAATGTTTAAGATTGCGTTTATAAATTATAGGCATTTTTTAGGAATAAATTTGACTTTTGGGAAAAATATTTACGTTAATATTTACGTTTATGATTGGCTAAAGCCTCGAGGAGCTTCGCTCCGATAGGTTGGTAACCTGAGGACCTTTGGCCCGATCAATATTTACGTTTGTGAATGGACAACAACTTCGAGATAACTTTATTAATTGTCTGTTGCACTTTATCTATTGCGTCAAGTAACGTGTGATGTACTTTAATTTCTTTTCTATTAACTTGCATTTTCTCCTGATTCATCTTCAACGCCGCTTTAAGAGCATTTAACTTAATTTTAAGAACATCTAATTGTCTTTTAACAGAATCTAACTGTTCTTTATTTTCTTTACAATTTTCTTGTAAATTTTTCTTTAATTCATTTTCTAAATTGATTTTAAGAGTTTTCATTTTATCAACTTTTTGATTAAGTGAGTTTACTTCATTTATTATTCTATTCATCTTTTTCATTTGTTGAGTAATTTTAGAACTCAATTCATCAACACTTTCTTGGAATGTAGTTTGTAACTGCTTTAATTTTTTTTTAATTCTTTCAGGTAGTTTTTCTATTTCATCTTCTAATTGTTCTTTCAATAGTTGTATCTGATGTTTATTTTTAATGACTGCAGATTTTAACTTTATAGAAAGTAATATTAAAATTTTTGATTGTTCAGAAATCTTTTTACAAAGTTTTGCTATATCTGCTTCTAGTTCTCTATCCTTTTTATCAAGTTTTAATAATTTTTCGTTTAATGATTTGTCATTAAGTTTAAGCAACTTTAATTCATTCATCAGTGGAACCAAAACAACGTTTATATATTTTTCATTTAAGTCATTGATTTGTGTATCAACATATTGTTTATTTGTCAACTCTGCATTTTGTTGCGGAAGAATAGAAAGATGCAATGGACCAGATAAAATGTCTCCAGTTTTCATGATATAATTTTCTATTTCTATATCTAATTCACGATTATTCGGGATATATGCACCTCCTCCAACGTTTGGTAACATCATTTTTTAACAATAAAAAATAAATTTTTTATATAATGAGAAAAAAATAAATTTTTTTCTAATAAAAATAAAAAAATGGAAAAAGCAAATTTAAAAAATATATATTCGTCCGCATCGTCCTGTTCTTCCTATTCGACGAGATCAACGGAATTTGAAAATAAATGTTTTGATAATAATAATAATCCATGTATAGATGTTAATATTTTATTTCAATTACAAGCCGAAATATTTAGAGAACAGATTAAAGGTCTACCTTCTATAGAAACTAACTATTATATTTTTCCAGGTGATCCATTTATTAAATTTATGGAGATTGTAAGTAAATATAATGATGTAGCTTATGTTGAATTAAATAAAGAAAATATGGTTATAATAGGTCATAATAATGTTTATGGTTTTATTAGAGCAGTATTACCAATTAGTAATACTGATTGGATAGAAACTAAAATTATTAATTATATCAATATTAAAGAATTAGTTAAAAAATTAAAATCTTTCTCAAAGGAAAAAATAAGATTATTTGTTGATGAACAAAACCAATATAATATTCATATAGAGAGTAAAAAACATAACAAAGAATTATTGTGTCAAGTTTATTATAGAGACACAATTTATAAACAAGAAACATTAGAAATGCCCGAAAGATATGATGATGATATTTATATAGGATTATATTCAAATTTAAATATTAATTTGTTAAAATCTTACATAAATGGTTTAGCTCAACAAGAGAAAATTTATATGTGGACGACACCTTATACTATTAACAATGACCATAATCATAATAAACGAACCTAAGGTTCTAGGGCTTCGCCCGATCTTAAAGAAACTAATAATAATGATAATAATATAGATGATGATAATATAAATGATGATTCTGAAACATCTGAAAATGGTGTAAATGGTAAAAAAGATTATAAAAATATTAGTAATTATAAAATTTTAAGTGAAGAAAAATTTATATCTCATACTGATGTACATGATATTAATACTTCATATAATCAAAATTTATCTAAATTTCATTTTCTTACAATTGAAAATAATAATGATGGTATAGTTGAAGATACTGTTAGACAACTATGTGTCGGGTCTAGAAAATTTAAATTAGGATTTAAATCTAATCAATTTAAAATTTTGATCATCTTTAATAAAAACTAAAAGTGATTCAGATTATGGTGGTGTTATTAAATTTTGCAAAAGAGATCAAAGACCAATATTTTTCTCTATTATATTATTATCAGATAAAAAATGTAATTTAGAGTTAGATATTCCAATAAGAGAATGGTATCCTATCAGGGAATGGCATCCTATACCAAAAAGTGTACTTTATGATGTTGAAGAATCAATTTATGATGATGATGAAGAATCAATTGATGATGATGATGAAGAATCAATAGTTAGTGAAAATAAATTTAAATTATCTTTTGATAAAACGTTATATGATAAAACTTAATATGATAAAACTTAATATGATAAAACTTAATATGATAAAGAAAATAAAATAACTTAGGAACGTGAAATATATAATAATATAAAATAACACTCAAGTCCTTGATATTAGAATGTTTATATCTAAAATTAAAACAGAATTTTTTTCTTTTAAAAATAAAAAAATGGAAAATACCAAGTTTTATTGTGTCTTATGTAAAAAAAAGTTGGAAACAAAAAGAAGTTATCAATCTCATTTTAATAGTAAATTGCATTTACAAAATGTAGATCGAGTTGATGAAGGAAATATATTAAAATTAAATAGTTATAAAAACTATCTAGAAACATTACCTACTGATCTAAAAGTTAAAAAAAATGTTTGATGATTATTCACATTCGGAATATAAAAAAGTTTTAAGTAGTGAAGATGAACATGTACACGGGACATCGGAGATGTCTTCCAGGGCTTGGCCCGTACCAGATGGAAGATATTTATTTAGCGATACTGATGAATTTAACGAAATAGATGAATTTGATGAAGCCGTAACAGATATAAAATATTTATTTAATGAATCTGTTGAACATAATGAAACCGATGAAACTTTTTCTGATATTCTATCCAACTTTATAATATATTTAAGAAATCTTTCAAATGTTATATGAATGTAGAAGTACTTTATACAAAAAATGGACCTGATGGAATTCCTGAAGAAATAATACAAGGACATTTTTCAAATTCACAAGAAATTCATAATGTAAATGATATACAACCCATATTTGAACAAATGATACTTAAATTAGAAAATTGTATAATTGAAGCCCAGTTACGTGAATCTGGTTGGAGATTTGTTAAAATACTATCTAAGAAAATAGTAATTGATAAATATAAAAATAATACTGGTGGTAGTTATGTTCCTTTACCTTTCAGTTCACCACAAATAATCAACATAAAAAATGAAGATGATTATTGCTTTCTGTGGAGTATTATAGCACATTTACATCCTGCAGAATATCATAAAGAGAGACTAAGTCATTAGAATAAAGAAGAATATATAAAGGAATTTGATCTTTCGGATGGTTTAGATGAATTTCCATATGATTATAATAGGTTAATAAAGTTTCATAAAAAGAATAAAAATTTAATAGAAGTAAATGTTTTTGAATTAAATGTGAATTATGTCTCTATTGGTAAAATTACTCCACTTTACTCAGATTCAAAAAAATTTTATTTGAATAATAGAAATTTATGTCAATCAGAAATAGTATACAATAAAAGAGGAAATTACATGCATCATAATATTTTTTACCAAGGAAATATAATATGTACTGAAAAATTTGAAATTGTTAAAACACTATCACCAATAATGATTAATCATAATAATTATAAAGGACGTAATTATAATTATGATTATGATTCCGGATATTTATCTTTATCTTTAGAATATCAACAAAAATTACAAAATTTAATTGAAAGATTACAAAAATGTAAAACAGATTATCAACAACAAACAAAAATATTAGTACAAGAATATGGCCATAAATATCAAAATAAGATAGAAACGATTCAAAAATTAAATGAAGACAATAAAGAATTAAATAATGAAGAAAATGAAACCAATCGAAAAATAAATGAATGTCTAAAAAAATGTCAACAACAATATAAAGAACAATATGATAAAGAATATAGTTATCAGTTACAAATATTAAATCAAAATTTTCATCGAAATACATTTAATCTTACAAAAGAAACTGATGAAACACATGAAATATATAAAGATAAATTTGAAAAATTAGAACAGTCAAAACAACCAGCACAAGCGAATATATTATATTATCAGGGTCATTTTATATTGTGTAAAGATGTTTCTATATTTACAAAAACTTCAGATAATGCTAATTTTCCTTGTCTCCAATGTATGACGAGTTTTAGAACTAAAGAAGAAATGAATAGACATTTGGAGAATTGCCAACAAAATGAAGCAGTTGAAAATACTTTTCCTAAAGATGATTATTTAATATATAATAGACATTATTTGAAAAATAAAGTACCCTTTACTATTTATTGTGATTTTGAAGCATATAATGTTAATATGACACAAAATCAAACCGAAGGTTCTAGGGCTTCGCCCGATTCTGAAAATGATAATTCTTAAATGATAATTATGAAAAAAGTGCATCTGAACAAAGTAAAGAAAAATATTTATTTGAACAAAAACCATTATGTTGGGGAATGTACATTCATTCAAATTATCCTGAATTATTTAAATCAGAATATTTTCAATACTATGGTGAAGATAGTTCAGAAATGTTTACAAAGAAAGTAGAAGAATTACAAGGACGTTTTTCACAATTGCTTGAAACAAATATACCAATGCTTCCATTAACGGATGAAGAAAAAATTAATTTTGTTAATGAAACAAATTGTTATTACTGTGGAAAAGAATTTACAAAAAATTATAAAAATGGCAGAGGTAGATATCTTGACAAGCGAAGCGACGGCTCTGCCGTCAAAGTAAAAGATCATGATCATCTAAATGGATTATATGGAGGTGCAGCACATAATTCTTGTAATCTTAATGCTAATAAATTTAAATATAACTTTGTTCCTCTATATTTCTACAATGGTTCTAAATATGATTTCCATCTAGTAATGAAAGATTTATTTTCATCTGAAAAATTACAACAACAACAAATAAATGTACTATGTAAAACAGAAGAAGAATATTTTTCAATGCAATTAGGTTGTATCAGAATTTTAGATGCATTTAGATTTTTTACTCCTTATTCATTAGATGTTATGGGAAAAACTTTGAAACCTGAACAATGTAAAATATTAAATAAATATAATTTAAAAACTTTGAAAGGAATATTTCCGTATGAGTACATAACTGGAGATTTTAATTCTGTGAATAAAATTATGGAAGAAAAACAACTTCCTCCAATAAATAAAGTTAAATCAACATTAAAACAATCACAATTATCTAAAGAAGACTATGCAGAAGCTGAAAAGAATTGGAGAGAGTTAAATTGTAGAACAATGTATGATTATACAATGAAATATCTTCAGATAGATGTATTAATACTAGCTGATTGTTTTGAAAACTTTCGCGATATGTGTTTAGAATATTACGGAATAGATCCATGTTATTGTTATTCTACACCAGGTTTAACATGGTTAACAGGATTAAAACATACAAATGTTAAACTTAAACATTATAAAGAAAATACATATGATAAATTATTATTTTTTGAATCTGGAATTAGAGGTGGAGTTTCATCAGTTTTAGGTAATCGTTATGTACAGTGTTACAATAAAAAAGTAAATCCTGATGATTATGGAATAATGAAACCTTTATCTCTAGAAGAAAGTGATCAGTTTATAAAATTGTTTAATCAAAATATAGAAGGACTTATATCAAATGAAGATAGTCAAGCAGCAGTTGATGAAATCATGAGAGAAAACTATTTGTTATATTATGATTTTAATAGCTTATATTCTTCTTGCATGATACAAGAATTACCAACAGGTGAGATGGAATGGTGTAATATTCTTGATTATCAAAAAACATATGATGGAAATTATAATCATGGTTATATATATGAAGTTGATTTAGTATATCCTGACGAAATAAAAGATAAAACAAAATATTTTCCTTTCAGTTCCGAAAAAAAATTCCCAATATAGAAGATTTTTCAGATTATCAAAAATCTATAATTCCTAAGAAATACAGACCAACAAAAAAACAGAAAAAACAAAAAAAAAGGAAAGTATGTTATTGAAGGAAGAATGCTAGATTGGTATTTAGAACATGGAATGATTCTCACCAAAATACATCGAAAACTATTTTATCAAAAATCTAAATGAATAAAAGATTATATAGAGTTCAATATTTAAAAACGTAAAATGGCTAAAAGAAATAAAGATGATTTTGGAAACGTGTTCTTCAAATTAATGAATAATGCATTTTATGGTAAGACTTTAGAAAATGTGCGTAATAGACAAAATATTGAAATAGTTTATGATAAAGATAGGTTTCAAAATTTTACAAGGAAACCTACATATAAAAGAACTACTAGATTTAGTGATGAACTATGTGCTGTACATTTACGTCGAATCAGCGTAAAACATGATAAGTTTAATTTTATAGGATTCACTATATTAGAATTAGCTAA
This sequence comes from Prostheceraeus crozeri, assembly GCA_907163375.1. Classification (NCBI taxonomy): domain Eukaryota; kingdom Metazoa; phylum Platyhelminthes; order Polycladida; family Euryleptidae; genus Prostheceraeus; species Prostheceraeus crozeri. The sequence continues at coordinate 42,920 of CAJQUW010007247.1, forward strand.
ACTATTTATGTATAGATTTATGTATGATTATTTAGCACCTGCTTATGGCGAAAACTATAAATTACACTTTACAGATACGGATTCCGTTTTCTTAGAAATAACAATACCGTATAATTCTTCACTTGATGAAGAAATAGATAAAATAAAAGATTTTATTCATCCTTCAGAATTATGTAAAGTAAAAGATGAGTTAGGAAATGAAGATTTCATAACAGAAGCTATATTTTTAAAATCTAAATGTTACTGTTATGATACAACTAATAATATTAAAACACATAAAACATTAAAAGGAATTTCAAAGGCATCTGTGGCTAATCAAATAACATTTCAAGATTATAAAAATGCATTATTTAATAATGAAATAAAAACAGCATGTAATTATAGACTTAATTCAAAGAAACATAAAATGTATTTAAAAGAAGAACATAAATTAGCATTAGATCCATTTGATGATAAAAGAAAAATTTTATCTGATGGAATAACTACTGAACCTTTTTAAAGTTTATTTATTATTATTTAAATCCGTCTAGAAAAAAAATTTTATTATTTAAATCAGTCTAGAAAAAAATTTTTTATTTATTACTCAGTATAAAAATTTTATTATTTATTACTCAGTATAAAATTTTTTTATTACTCGGTAAACAAATCTTCTATAACTCTATCATGAATTTTTTTATCAATATTAATTGTAATGAAGCCATAATCTTTTGACCAAGCATTGTTACACGATTGTTTAAATTCATCTTTATTTCTTACACATAAATCTCTTAACAAATCACTTAAGTTTCTTGCATTTATTTCAAATAGTATAAATATATTTGCATTCTTTCTAATAACACTTCCATCCAATGAATACATACTTTGTGTTAAATAAAAAACACTACAGTTATTATGTCTACCTCTTGTGAAATAATTTATCTGAACTGACTGATTTCTATCATTAACACAATAATCAAAAATTACACGATGTTTCATTGTTTTATCTAGTTTACTAGGATCTTGCATATTACCACTAACATCTATTAATTGTATCTTTATATGCTTATTTTTATTGGTTTCAACTAACTGATTATTTTTGCTGCTTCTTCACACCACGAACTTATTTCTTCTTCATCTTCAGATTTTTCATATTCTTTGAATAATGAAGCAATTGCTGTTTTTTTAAGATTATTTTCTAATCCATATTTTAAAAATTGATAGACGGGTTGTTCTGCTGTTGTTGTATACATTATAAGATTGTTATAATCCAAAAAATTTGGAGACGTGAGAATTTTAAATAATAAATATGTTTTTCCACATCCTGATCTTCCACAAATAACTGACAAAACTTTATTAGATAAATTTGGATGATGATTAAATTTAAGTTTTTTTTTATTTAATGGTAGTACTTCACTCATTTTTTAATAAAAAAATTTTATTTTTATTTTTTTTTGTTTCTAAAGAAGAAGAATAAGAAGAATAATAATAGAAAGAAGAAAATTAAACTTCTCTAGCTTCGCGTGGGAGTTTATACCTCTCGAACGCGAGTTTATACCTCTCGAACGGGAGTTTATACCTCCCAAACCAAAAGATCTATCATAATCTCTTCACTACCAAAATTCATTTCTTGTCCTTTCTCATCAGTGATTCTCATGTTAATGTTGTTAATAGTTTTTCTTGTAATAGGAAAATATATTAATGTTTGTGGAATTACATTTAATTTATAACCAATGGGTACAGTAAAAGCTGGAAAACTGAATATTAAATTTGACAATTTACCATTTATATATCCTCCTTCAATAATGTCACAATGTACAACAATTGAATTTATTTCAGTTATTTTTGGAATCTTCTCACCTAAATGATAACCTTGACTATAGGTTTGTTTATTAAATCCTAATAGCTTTGACAATGATCTATCATGATTAAAATCAACTTGATGATTGTCGTCTAAAGTAAGAGAAAATTTATTAACTGCCGGTTCAACTGCAAAATGTAATTGTTTCTTATCTTTAAATGGTATACCTAAATGTCTCTTAATTTCATTTGATATTGATTCAACTTCGTAAGAACCAGGAAGAAAAGTTTGTATTTTCCATGTTTTGCCTTTATCAGTAGAATATCTAAATTGATCATTCACATCTTTTATAACATTTTGAATAGTGTTAAATGTGGAGAAACTAGTCAATGCAATTTGATAATCTTTATTTTGTTCCAAATGTAGAATGGGTTCTAAATTTCAAGTGTGTGATGAAGTAGTTGTTATAATTTTTAACGTCGTACTAAATTTTGATGAACCCAAAATCTCTGTTAGATTTTCTAAAAGATTATTAATTTTGTCAAAATCTACTGATGATAATTCTCTCGAAGACATTTTTTAACTAAAAAATTTAAATAAATATTATAGATAAAAATCATAGATAAAAATCATAGATAAAAATCATAAATAAAAATCATAGATACGAATTAGAAACAACATATTTCAGCTACGGGCGAAGCCCTAGAACCATCGGTTCGTTATACTTTTATAATCCTCTTCATTTAGAATCTTCTTTTCTACTAGTCTTTTTAATATAGCATGAATTTCATTGAAACTAGAATTATGTCCTTCTTTTATTGCCGTTATTAAAATATTTAATCTATTTAGTAATTCTTGTGGATCATCTGGTAAGAATACAGTTGTTTCAGTTTTAAAACCTTTTCCTACTTTAACTCCCGATGATAATAAATTTTCTAATTGTTTATAACGTCTAAGAGATTTTACTGCACCAACTCTATCTAACATAGCTTTATATTTTATGAGATCTTCTACAGCATAATTATTTAAATCTGCTCCTCTTAAAAGATTAACAAAATTTCTATCTAAATTAAAAGGAAATTTATCTGGTGAAAAAATGAAACCTCGAAAAGGTTGTGGAAATATTTCTTTTTGTCCGAGATAAAATCTAGGTATTGTTTCTCCATCTATAAATGAAATAGAATGTTCAAATTGCATAGATTTTGGTAATTTCTTATTAATGTTTGATTCTAGTAATCCATAGTCATCTAATATAGTTTTGTGGTCTGGATCTGTTATATCAATTTGTTTATCATTATTTGTAAGTTCTTTTTCAAGAGTTTTAAATGGTTTCATAGTTTTTTCAAAATCAGTTTTTACTTGCTCGGTTTGCTGCATTTTTTCAAACATATCAGATTGAATACCAGCTTTTATCATTCTATGTTGAAGATGATTTTCTTTCATAATATTTCTTTGTTTTATTAACTCTTCTAATTATTTAATTCTTTTAAAATTATCAGCTCTAATTTTATCCATTTTTAAAATATAATATTTGAATTTTGTGGTAACATTGGAATACAACAAAAACATTTTGCTGAACAAATTATTTTTTTATTGTTTTGGAGTCCGACATCTTTTCGTTTAAAGTTTTCTCGTCTAAAGATTTGTTTAATAAAGTTTTGTCTAATAAAGTTTTTAGTTCTTCTAAAAAAATTTTATCATTTTCTTCATTAGAAATTTTACCATCACTAAAAGTTTTATCATCCTTTTTATTCTTATCATCAACTTTTTCGGACTTTTAATAAAAAGGCGTTTTATTAGCTTCATTAGCTATTTGATCAAATTTTTCAATCTCATCTAACGTAATAACATTATCATCACATACTCTTTGAAAGTAGTAGTGTAATTTGTCAAAAACGTCTTTAATATGTAAATGCTTAGTTTTTAATGATTTTCGTTTCTTTGATATTAAAGATTTTTCTAACATTGTAATAAGTGAAGTTGTAAAAACACCCGTACCTGTTAAAGCTGTAGCAACAACAGGAATTAATAAAACACCTGAAGATATAACAATTGTTAAAGCACCCAAACTTATTGTTAAACATGCTCCAACGCCTTGTGTCACATTCTTAGCTAACGTCCATCTCTTTCTTAATTTTTTATAATGCTCTAATCTTAATAATAATTGAGATTCCTTATCTTTCATATACCTAACTCTATCTTTGTGTTTTTCTTTGTTCATTTTTTCAATGTCCATTAAAGTAGAACTACGTTCATATGATAACGAAGGATATATTCTTGCGATTTCTTCCATTTTTGTTTCTTCCATTTTTTAAAGAAATATTTAGAATAAATATTTTGAATACAATCTTCTGAAATTCTATTTAAATCGAAATTAGCAGTTCTTTGTTTGCCGTATATTTTTTAGGAAGACTCTAATGTTACTCATTTTTATAGAAGACAAAATGTTTCTATTATATTCCCGTAAATGTAAAATTAAAAACAACACATTGATATTTCAATATGTATAGTTACAAAAATGCAACCACACAAGTCTACAAATATTGATGTCCACAGCGTGTTTTCGTTCTCCAATAAAAGAAAATAAGATCAGCTACTACTATTCAACTTCTTTAAAACAATCGGTTATTAACTATAATATTACAAATTGCATTAACAACATGTCCACAGCGTGGACAACGAATTTTCGTTCTCCAGTAAAAGAAAATAAAATCAGCTACTACTACTTTTAAGTTCTTTTAAGCTTCTTTCCAAAAGCTTTCATATTTCCGAAGACAATGTTCTAACAATGATAATTTCGATTTCAAAAAACGTAAGGGTACATTTAGTCTACAAATCTTTGGAAAAATAGATGCCATCCTACCTAATTTAATTGCAAATGCAATTTCAGTCCTTGAATAAGAAATGTTATTAGTTTGCAATAAATGTTGAAAGTATGCCTTATCCTTTTCACACAGATCCAGTAAATAATTCGCGTGTTTTCCCAGGTAGATTTTCATCATTATGTTAATAACGTTATTTTTCTTCTCCATCACATAAAGAGTATTTAAATTTGGAATGGCTTTATCAGTATCTCCTGAAGGCTGAACAAAGTCTTCTAAGGAATCCACAAATTCATATCGGGTAGATAAAGACGTTGATAATTGATGATGAAGGTCGTCAATCTTTCCGCCCCTTTCTCTTTCTTTCTTTTCTTTCACGAGTAAGCGTTTTGCTTTTCTTCTCCGTTTTCTTTCCTTATCAAAAAATGTAGGGTCAAAAATAATAGGAAATTTCTCCATTTGTTCAATGATGAAAGTGTTATATTCTTCCTTCTTATCATTGGAAATATATCGTTTTGAAATTTCTGCAAATAACTCCGGAAACGTAGCAATAATGTTTGTCTGCTCTTCGATAACTTCTTGTTTCATGACTGATCACAGCGCAGCACACGATACAATGACAGACGAGAGAGATAAATGAAAACAGTATAGCTGGCAGATGTCTTAACGTCATACGGGTGTGCTGACGCACTAGAAAGAATTAAAACAACTTGCCTAACGTACAATTAAAATCTCATTGTTTCACAGAGTAGTAGCAGAAGCAGCTGTTTGTTCTTTAATGCATTGTTTCCTTTCAAATGTTTGAGTGGGGGTCACAGCTCTTTGCTCTGAAATGCCTTTTCTTCATAAATGCGAGAAGCAGATGTTCTCTACAATTGAGTGTTCATCTGAGTGCAAAGCAGTAGCAACAACAGGAATTGTAAGAACGCCTGATGAAATGACAATTGTAAATACTCCTAAACTTATTGTTAAGAATATGCCAATTCCTTCAAATATTTTTAGTCACATGATATATTTTAAAAACCTGAAAAACGTCTAAACTCATGAATTTGAAATTCTCAACTTTTATGATTTTCGGTGTCCTGGAGCGGTCATGATTTGAGCAATGAGAAATGTCATAATCACAAATTTGAGATTCTTAACTTTTATGATTTTCGGTGTCCTGGAACGGTCATGATTTTGGGAGTAAAAATTGTAATTCTCAAATTTTGAGATTTTGAAAAATTTGAAAAATTGGGTATTTTTAAAAACGCATAAATTTATGAATTTAGGTCTTCATAACCTGAAAAAGGGTTCAAATTCATGAATTTATGTCGTTTTTAAAAATACCATTTTTTGAAAAAATGGTACTTTTTGAATGGACTAAATTCATGTATTTAGGTCTTAAAAACCTGAAAAAGGGTTCAAATTCATGAATTTATGTCGTTTTTAAAGATACTATTTTTTTGAATTTTATGGTGTCCTGGAACGGTCTTTTGTCCATTATTATGAAAAACCCCCGATAATAATGCAAAAGTGTTTCGCAGGAAGACTATCGAAGATCTTGGCTTCAAACTTATCAAACCGAACCTTGACGGCAGAATGGAGCAGTGGAAATCCACAAACTTCAATGGAATCCCCCAGGGGCTTAAGGACCTCGCAGTGAGTCATGATTTCATCAACATCGAGCCCGTGATTGCTGTTGCGAGTCGAAATATCCGGGGGAGATGTGGCTTCTGTCCGAGCCGCAGGAGAACGAACCAAACGTGCGATTCCTGCGGAGCACACGTTTGCAAGGACCATTGGTCAGTAATTGTGACTAAATTTTGGTTGTAAGCTTTTTCATTTATCGTGTTGATATTGTTGAAACGGTTAAATAATATGTGATAACTTGAATAAAAGTTGAGTGGAATAAACAGGCGCTTTTGCAGGGTGGACATTTTTGGCCAGGCTTGGTATTCCACGTAGCAAAAATAGGCTTGGTATGGTAAGGGTTAAGATTGGACGCGGTTAAATACCGCTACGGGCCCTGATCAAAGCTTGCGGAACTCCACCGTTGGGCCGCTGAATGCAAACCTGTTAAGGGCCCCTGATATGATTTATCACCGGGCTTGAAACCAATCTTTGCTCACTAATCGTGTTTTCTTATTGAATGGATGATTAACATTAGCCTTCTCAGCAAAATCGTAGGCCAGGCGTCGCAGATCTATAGGAGTTAGTCCAAAGAAAGGGGCACACATTTCAAGAGCATAGTTCGATAGTTCTTTTTCTTGAGTGACTGAAAATACAGAGCAACGTCCAACATGATAGTTTTCTCCTCGACGTAGATGTCTATTCTTGTTCGATTTTAAATCATATAGAGTTGATCGCGGAATTCCAGTACGAACAGAAACACGTCGAATAGAAACACCAATGGATAATAAATGTCTTGCACTTTCTAAGTCTTGAGAAGACCATGATTTTCTTTTTCCAGTTCTAATATAATTCCTCACCATCACGATTATCGTGTGAGAACGAAAAATCAAGACACCTTCGATGATGCGTCGAACTGTAGACACTTGCTGCAGTATGCACTCAAATAAAGTCAACGCACGTGAATATTGGTAGATGAGAGCTCTTCCATTGTGTCCTTGTTAGGCCTGTATGCAAGATGAGTCAAACAGACACATGGGAATGCTCTTGTTCACACAACGAAGCTCGGATCGTTGTAAACTTTCATCCAAAGATCAGATTGAGTTGAAGTGGGGCAATAGCGGACATGCGTCCGCAATTCCTCGCAAGCGTTACAAAATGCAAAATGATCTTCTCTCAGTAATAGACAGCAGCTGCTATCAAAAACTCTACACTGATAGAAATGGCATATAAGACGATATTGAAATGACATGTCGGATTCTTATAAGTATCGAGTTGAATTTGAATTGTCACAGCTGTTACAGAACAAATTTTGCTTCTCAGGTATGAAAAAGTTACTTTTAAAGGTTAACTATCCTTTCTTCCATTTCGTTCAAGTTGTATGGTTAAAGAACATAAAAATATCATTCACAAGCAACGTAAAGGTAAACACAAAATGCGTAATATACTGAAAGCGAAGTATGTACGGACTCAAGTGTAACATGTAAATCGCGATCAAGAAGTTTTGGTAACTGAACCTCAATAACAATGAATAATTATGTCATGATATCAAAAAAAGGCTTACAGGAAGTAACATTTTACTCTGAACCATGCACTGAACCAACTCAAACTAGACTAAATTCCGCACTAAATCGTACCCTATTTAAAATCATTCAAAGGAATCGACGCTAAATATTACAAAGCCTACAAACTTAAAAATCTATGTGAACTTACGATACATTGTGTTGGAAAGTTGATCCGAAGTCACACAGTCATGCGTATTATGAGCATGTTGCATGTATGATGGTTTACAGAGTAAGGTATTGAAACATTTTAATATGTATAATGATCTGTAGGTCGTGGAGATTACAGCATAGCAATATTAGACGATTGAATCATTTTCAACTTACGATCTGTCCTAGCATCACTGATAGAGAGGATCCGTATATGAAGTATTGTGATGCCACAACTACTGTAGCAATAAGATTGCAACGGTTGTTAAGGACTAGGCCTATATTATTTGTAACTGCACCATTCATTTATCACATACAACTGACGAAAGTGACAGTGTGATCGGCAAAATTGATCAACAAATGATAGTATTTTCTAAAAGACAGATTTTCTTCGAAAAACCAAATTCATTTTTTGAAAAACCTATAAATACCCCTGGTTTTTCAAAAAACCGAAAGTTAAATTGTAAAACCAAAAGGTTTATTAAAAAACCAATGAAAAACCAATTTTTTTAAGAGTGTACTGTTTCAAAGCACAGTTTTCACTTTTACACAATAGTGTCAGCTTGTAATCTTCCGTGAAATCATTCTTATCAGTATCATAATTGGAACCTCAGTGAATTTTAACTTTCCCAGTGAGAAAGTTAATTTTAACAAAGCTTACAAAAATATATTGAAAATATTGGTTCAAACATTTTCTATTGAAGCAATCAGCAATTGTTGCAATGTAATTTTGTGACAATTTGTCAGACACACTGTATGTGTTAGTCATAAATTATGCTTATTTTACTGCATTTAATTTTTCTACTCGTCTAAATCCTCTCTAATTGAAGTTCACACAGCAATCACTAAATCAAAGCCTACACTTTTCAGTCGAGTATTTGAAATAATTTTTGAATCCAACTGTAAACACATATCATGCATGATCGGCAAATCTGTTTCAAGCAAACGAAAGGCAATTAATTATTGTCTGCAACCAATGTAATGATCAAATCGAAGTTAATTGTATCAAAATCGAGTCAAATGCTATCATTTCTCAGAACGCTGTATTGATTAATGTCTGACTATTCTTTGCAAATGCATTTTTTGATGATCATTATTAAATGGTGTTTCTCTCTTCTTCGCAATGATTCACGACACACATTTGTATTATGCTGTCAAAGTATCTGTCTGACCTACTCCTCAAGTTGTGTGTGGTAAGTTGATTACATTAGTTGAATTCAGCATGTATCGTTCAACTAGCAAGCATAATCAGTACATTTGACACTCTTTATGTCACTCAGAAGATATTTACATAGCTCAATTGATAAAGACATAAACAGAAGCAATTACACCGTCTATGATGGCAAAATTTTGATCTCGCGGCTATTGCATCGGCGTAGTGGTTAATACTGATTGCTGAATCAATTATTGATGGAAGACATTTACATTAAATAAAGCACCAAGTTGAAATTTTTGTTGAACAGTCGGCAGGATAAATATATTGAAATCGCTTACAGATAGGAAATGAGGTGACTGCGCTTTACATATCTCTGAACTGAATTTCTCAAGACTTAAAAGCCAAAACAAGACCAAGTGGTTAAGTACACCTACTAGTAGATTGCTGACGACTGATCAACTTCGCAGATTTTAGACAAATTTGAAAACGTGGGGAAATAACTCATAGGTACCGTTTATTGGTAAATTGAGCAATTTGGAATCTGATATAGTTGAGAAATATGAGACGCTTTAAGAGACACGGAGAATATCGTACTGAAACGGAATAGCCACGAGACCAAAAGTGTCAGGGGTGTAATAGCCAATGACGAAAATATGTCTGATGTTTAAGTGCCAACTCAGTGATGTTTAACTAGTTTACACAGTTCATAAATATTTCTTTCTGGAAAGTCATATTCTATGTCGTATAGGTTGGCCTACCACTCATCCAGTTCATGGTCGATTTAGTACAAAAAATATGATACAATCAAATAGAATTGTAGGCTGCCAAATTTCTTGGCATGTTATGAAACTTGAGGTAAGGAATGTGAATGCAGGATGTAGGATGCACTATGTTACGTCATAGCAATTATATCTGAGCAGTAAAATCAATTTCGCACAAAAATTCGAATCACGCCAGTTTACTCCTTGTACAACACGCTCGCATCCATGTTGCAAGAATGGCTTCTTCCAAATTGCTACGTTGGATAATGAATGAGAGTGGCAAATGAATAGTGAATGTGAGTAGACTTGCTTAAGAAAAGTGAAGGCATCTGACGAGTTGCGAGTCGCAGGATTTGATATTTTCAAGCAAATATTATGTTGGATATATATGTATTAAGATATGAATATTTTAAGCTACTAGGCGGTTATACATGTATGTCTCAACTAATTATAATATACATGATTAATGATAAGTATTATTAAAAAAATAATGATTATATACGGGTTTTTAACCCATTTTTTCCCACTGTTCCCGTAGTGGGAACAAATAAAAAAACTTGTCTAGATCAATTATAAATCATCATGGGAACAATATTGACGTTATATATTGTCGATGTAATGAACCTTCATCACAATGTGCATGTATTTGTTTCTACAGTTGATTATAAATATCAATTTGATTGGCGCGAAATTTGTATATTTGACTCATTGTATTTTTCAAGATGGTTCGTCGAAAAACGTGAGTATTGTGACATTCTTTATACTAAGTAGAAAGTAACTAAATGATAAATCTACATCAGGATGCAATGGGTATTCGTTCTAATTTGTAATAATTGTATTTTCGAAATACCATTTTCCAAAAAATGCAACTTAATATTTCTGTTCCCGCAGCGGGAACAGTGGGCAAGGATACCCACAGGGTTTTTGACATATCTCAAATTACTTATCTGATTGGGAACGCTGTCAACAGGCACTGTAGTACTCACAGAATGTACAAAAATTATCTTCATTGTATAAAAAACCTCAAAGAATAGACAGAACCAACAAGTGGGTGTCAAAAAAAACGCGTGAACCGCATTTGAACCCGGGAGCTTCAGACTCGTACGCAGACCAATAGCACCCTGCACTATGCAATCTTTACTTACCGATCGCTGCATGAAGTATTTATTCTGATGCAGTGCTACTTATTGACATTTTTTGTAGTTCTGAGATATTGAATTTCGATAATAAGACTAGTAGAATGATGTACGATGGTTGGAACATTGTATGCAGTGATGAAATACGTAATCGCGTGAGGTTGAACGAGCGGCGTAGCCGCGAATTTTACCGAATCGTGATATGTAATGTATGCGGATTATGACTGCAGTCTGCAGACTACATGTCAGACTAATAATGTCATCGTCTTGTTTTCAGGTACAGCGTTGACGAAATTGTGTCATTAGTGGAACATGACGATGACATTCACACTGCATCGGTAGCCATACTTCTACCATCTGATGGCGAGGGAGACAGCGGTGATGAAGATGTGATCGGATGTCATAACCTGGAAAATGTGAGCGGACGCGAACTTCATGCCGAGGCTGATGCCATTGTCTTGGAAAGGTCCGGAACTAGTCGCTCTCTTAGCGATAATCTGCGTGATGAGGACGATGACGACGGAGAACCGGTGGCACCTCCCCCGAAAAGAAGAAAGATTGAAAGGAAGTGGGTGAAGTCCGACATAAGCAACCCCTTGAATGATTTCTGCTTTGATCAAAGCGAACTTTCTATTGGTGATGATCCTGTGAAATACTTTGAATTGTTTTTTGATGAGGACTTATGTCGATACCTAGCTGACATGACTATGAATTATGCTCGCAGTAAAGGCGATCATGATTTTGTGTAAATTATGAGGACATCCGCACTTTCATTGCGATTCTGGTGTTATGAGGCTATGTCAGCATTCCACGATGGCGGCTGTTTTGGCAGAATCCAAGTGAAACGTACAATGCATTTGTTGCTGAAGCTATGTCAAGAAATACCTTTAAAACCATAAAGAAGTATTTTCATTGCTGTGACAATGCATGCTTCGATCAGGATGACAAATATGCTAAGCTAGACCATACTTCGCAATGCTGAATGAGCGCTTTCTGACTTATAGCAAGATTTTGCTTCAAGAAAGTTTGAAAAAAATGATAAAAAAGATGAAAATATGGTGCCATACTTCGAAAAACACGGATGTAGGCAGTACATCAAGGGGAAGCCGGTGAAGTTAGGCTATAAGATATGGTGTCTCTGCACTCCGCTGGGATATCTCATACAGTTTGAGCCATATCACCCGAGGCGACATCCATTGAATGGATTACCAATTGGTGCAAGTATTGTGATTGATCTGCTGTCAGAGCTTCCGCCGCTTCCCTACAAGATCTACGCAGATCGATACTTCAGTGGCCTGCAACTTGCCGAAATTCTTCTGGAGAAAGGCGTTGGCTACACCGGCACCATAATGGCAAACAGGATTGAGAAATGTCCATTGAAACCTATGAAAAAGGAACCACGTGGCTCCATTGATTACAGGAAGGACCGAAACACCAACGTACTTTGTGCAGAGTGGCAAGATAACACCACAGTCACAATCGTTAGCACTGTTGACAGGATAGAACCCATAACAAATGCTACACGATGGGATAACTCGGCCAAGAAGAAAATCAGTGTTCCTCAGCCGTCACTGATCAAGAAATACAACGAGAATATGGGTGGAGTTGACCGGCTCGATCAAAACGTGTCATATTATCGGGTTGGAATTAGATCAAAAAAGTGGTACTTTCAGTTGATTGCCTTCGGCATTGATGCTGCAGTTCAAAACTCATGGCAGCTCTACAGAAAAGAGCCAGGAAATAAAGAGGATGGTCTGGGCTTCAGACGAAAGATAGTGCAAGCATATCTTTTGGCAGCGAAAACCAGACAACAATACAAAAACGCGAGGGAATCCGAAGAAGATCGCCAGTCGTGTTCCTGAGACAATTCGCTATGATAACAGGAATCACCACATAACGCATGCAGCGAAGCAATCTCGCTGTGCTGTATGCAAGCGAAACTCGAGGAGCAAGTGCGCCAACTGTGACGTGAATCTACATAATGCATGCTGGAAAGACTTCCAAGGCATTCTGTAACTCGTTGTGAATTTCTGTAACCAACATTTTATAATGCGTTGTCAGTATACCACATAGTCCCCTTTGTGCCCACTGTTCCCACTGTGGGAACATTGTCTATTTTCTAATATACTGGTTGAAAATTCAATATGAAACGTTTTTCTTATTATTGGACCCTTCGAAAAATCATGATATGAATTTAGGAGCCAGGCATGCTTTATTTCATATACCGGGCAAAAATGGGTTAAGACGCTAAATTACGTGGCGATCGTTCAGCAATACAGTAGCTATTTCGATGAATTTTTCCGACTAAATAAGTCAAATAACTAAACCACACAGTCCTCGATGATTGCACCCACTTTTGCGTAGGAACAAGTGGGTCTATATGGCACGGATATGAACACGCAAAGGTGCATGCGGACAACAATATATAATCGGAGTAACTGCTCCAACGCATCTTTGCGTTTGAATATTCTCAATTATGTCCTATACCTAATGTTTAACTACATTTTCCGCCAAACTTACTTTGTGAGACTAGGTTAGGTCCTCAGTTGGCTTACATTATTTTTGCTTGAAATCTAAACCAGACATTTTCGTGAAAGGAAGCGTTTGGTAAATCAGCACAAATTTAAGATGAACAATTTTTTCTTGCATTTATTCATATAGTGAAAGCTGAAGCAAGGATATCTAAATCCGATTTTTTTAATTAATCCATTGATTACTTTGCAAATATTGTGAAGCATCTTCTTCACCAGAGTCTTGTAAGTTACTTTATACGGTATACACAATTATTTACTCAATAAACTTTTACTCAATTGGTAGTGGCTATTCGTCATGGGTTTTCCAGATGATTATTGTCATCAATTTAAAGAAAGAATAACAAGTCTAAGACCGAGATTCACATGTATACATGTGTCTTTTCTTCAATAGAGGTCAAATGAAGCTACTTTACTCTACATGTATAGTGCAAGATCATTTTCCGATACTCGGCATCAGAAATCATGCGATTCACTGTTTATCTAAATCATTCATAATAATTATTCAGAGTTCAATCACAAAAAGGAAATCAGTAAGCGGGTATTAGATTTTCTTTTTTTTTAGATACGTAGGGGAATGACATACATGGGTTAAACCAAATTGAATCTGACAATATTTCTGCCAGAACTGCTCAAGTGCTTATATTAATCGCTATAAATGAATAAATAAATGAACGTTGTTTATACTCGGAAGCACATTAGGCACGGAGCCTTTCTTCCATGTGGCAGAGTTGTCATTTACCACTCTCATTCTCTTTCGTGCTGAGTGTTTAGCAAGAATGCAGAGTGTACCTATTTTAAAAGTCTTAGGTTTGACCCGACCAAGATTTGAACCAAGGTCTCCCGGACGCAGAGCGAACACTCTACCACAAGGCCACAGCGCCGGCGCTATGAGGTAAGTTGAAATATATATGTACAACCAACAAGTTGCAGCTTCTCAATATACTAGACATTGTGAATAGACAGACTTGCAGATCTGGCTGATTGCAGCCTTATCTGTTATATTAGATCGACAATGAGGCGAATCGAACACCTATTATGGTGAAGCTAACATATATCGTGTGCTATGTTATTCTCTATTTAAGCATATGCCCGAAACTTAATAGTCATACATAATATATGTATGTATGCATAAGTTAGTTTCTGTTTTGACGTATGTTTCATTACATTTGAAAGCTTTGCATTGCTTTTCACTTTTCTGTTATGAATATGGCTATTCAATGATTTGCCGAAAGCCGAGGAGCTATTGCATTAATTGTACAATATGTTCAAATACAATTAATGCAAAGTGTCTGCAGCATAAGGCAGGAGCGTCTTTCATCACTTTTCCTGATATTTGTCCGCGACCAATATACATGTACAGTCCGTTTCATAAAAAGTGGATCATCCTAAAATTTGACTAAATAAAACATAAGTATGATGCAGAAAGCATTTTTCATGTTATTTCATGTCCCTAATATATTTAAATGTCCTTATATAATCTGATAAGCTATGATACAGTAACAGTTCTTAAGAAGCTAATATTTTGTGGCCCTACCCTTATTGTCAATGACATTACCAATTCGTCTAAGCGTTGATTCGATGATATCGTTGATTTTTAACTGATCTAACTTTCTCCACTCTCTTTTTAACAGTGACGTAAGTTGTGATACGCCATCTGTAGGTAGCAGTGAACGACGAACGTTACGTTTTAGAATACTCCATACATTTTCTATGGGATTCAGATCAGGAGAACGAGCTGGCCAAGATAATGTCCTAAGCCCTAATTGAGACTTGCATAAGTTGACTCTACTACCCTGTGACACGTAGCATTATCATCCATAAATAACCAAGTCGATGGATCACCAAGTTGATCTGTTATTTGGCCAATGTTCATTCGTAAAACATTCACATAACGTTCAGAATTCATGGTTCCTTGCTGTATGTGAAGTTCAGAGCGGCCATTGGTCCGAATGCCAGCCCAAATCAGTAGAGTCGCACCACCTTGTACCCGGGGACGATGTAAATGTCTCGGAATTTCCTGATCAGATTTTATCCATAATCTCAATCGACCATCACTATCTTTCAGACGGACTGATGCCTCACCAGACCAGACAACCCGATCCCATTGATTTCGCCAGTGACAATGACTCATTGCCCATCTGAGACCTCTTTTTGTACTGATCTGATAATTCGATCTGAGAGGGCCTCTTACAGCTCTTGAAATTCAACTCAATAAGTCTTCTACGAATAGTGGACTTAGAAATAGACGAGACTAGTGCAGCCATCTCAGTTAACGAGAGACTTGGATCAATTTTAACAAATCTCAAAATTAGGCGGTCTCTACGTTTGGATGTTTTGCGTGGACGGCCAGAGCCCTCTTTACGACAGAGTCGAAAATCATCATTATGCCATCGATGCACATTTGTGTAAGGGACATTTAGTCGCTTGCTTGTAGCTCGCAAAGAAAACCCTGACACTTTGCCTTTTGTGAACGCGATCTCGTTATTGTTCATTTGTGCTTTGTATTGTTTTCAACCGGTAAGAGATAGATTTCTAGCTGAAAGCAATCAGGAGTGCTGCCAACACCACCGCAACGAAGTCAGGAAGCTATGGAACATGAAGTCCAGTTAATCACATGTAGCAGTTACATTATTGTTGATGAATAATGGTGCTATACTGGCTCTGATTGACCGATTTTCTTTATTTTTGCTTTGCTTGATAGCTTTTGGCTTGTAGAACAGCATATTACATAACAAAGGAAACAAATGTAATTTTATAAGAGTGAGGTATGATTTTGTGTAACATTGTTAAATGAAGATCAAATTATCTACTACTTTTTTATCTATAACAGGAAAACAACTCAATATTCATGCTTGAAATTTCCAACAATGATATTAGTAAGCACAACTGACATATCTTCCAAATTTCAGAGAAATTCGTTCAAGTTTGGCGGAGTTAGACAAAGTTGAAGTTAAGGCGATGTTTAAGGGTGATCCATTTTTATGAAACAATTTGTATATGATATGAGGAATTGATCACTTTATTTATTTTCAAAAATTTTCCGTGATCAAACCTATTGTCACCAACCGAAAGCTCATGCCCCGTCGTAAATGCCGGAAGACAATTTCGCAACCAGTTCGCTACTGCAGCCCCCAACAAGCTCAAATTTGCAATCGTGGATTCGAACTTGGTGAAGAGATCAAACAGAGAGAAGATAAGTCATCCGTCTAACCGACTTCTTATCCAACCGACTCCAGCGTGTCGTGCACAACAACGCCACCTCCGAATGGTGCTCCGCACCCAGCGGAGTACCTCAGGGAAGCGTGCTCGGACCGTACCTCTTCTGTGCTGTCATCGCATCGCTACGTCCTGTGTGTTCTAACACTCGTTATGTTAAATACGCTGACGACGTAACTGTACTCTACTTTATGCGAGATGCACACGAAGACAACCTCCAACGCGAATTCGAACACATTTGCCAGTGGTCGGCTAGAGTGGGGCTTCCTCTAAACACTTCCAAATCCGTGGTGATGGACATCGCCACCAGAACTGGTATTCGACTCGAAGAAATTGCAGACGTTGCAGGAACTGTCATTCCAAGCGCAATGACCTCTATGAAAATCCTCGGTGTTCATTTCGCAAAGGATCTTCACTGGGATATTCACTGCAAGGAGATCTTCAAGAAGGCCTCTAAACGCATTTTTGTCCTCAGAAACCTGAAGAGAGCAGGTTGTAACGCTCAGATTTTATGGCGAGTCTACCGACAAACTATCCAATCTCTTCTCACCTACTGCCATCCGTGCTGCTGCAATATTTCCCATAAAGGTTACAAGTTCCTTGTCAAAGTAGAGAGACGAGCCTCTAGAATAATTTTCGGTACTTCCCATGGACCAGACTTAATAACTACTACTACATTGGCACGCACCAACCAAAGGTCTGGGACCCGCCTATTCCACAGTGTTATGACAACTATCAACCACCCTTTGCGTCAATTTTTCGGCGAAAGGTCCCCAACTCACAGGAATTCTTCCACCCTCAAAAAACCCAGATGCCGTATTGTCTGCTTCTCCGACTCTTTCATCAAGTACTGCTCTACGTGTTCATAATTTCCTCTCTCCATGCTGGTTATCATGCTTCATTCATTCATTGTCTCTTTTGTATCATGAACTCTGCATTGTTTGTAACTGTTTCATGCCTCTGTACTGCGCGCACCGCAGATGTGTGTTAATAAAGTTATTATTATTATTATTAAATCTATAATGAATATTATACCTATTTTGATATTATCGTGTATTCGATTAATTTCAGACGAAACAGGTGGTTCAGCGGAACATATTGTTGCCGAATGTCAACGAATTAGCCGAGATCCTTCGACATGACGTCATGAACGATGACATGTCTGACTTCGCAAAGTAAGTACAATAAATATAGTTTATTGAGATTCTGTGTTTCCTTGCATATTACTCCTTACATGGGCATAATGTCTTGCCCAGTTCAGTGTCATGTAGTATAAGAGCTGCAATAGGGCTACATCTGCACAAGCCGGCTTCTGATGGTGCTGGGAATTATATTTAGCTTGCATTCTGACTTTTTATTGTCACTTTCGAGTTTGCGTTAAAATAGTTGTGCAATTTGGATTTCATGATGCATTCATTGATTTCAGATCACGCAATCAAATGCTTCTCGCCCTGGTGGGATTCAATCCGCTGAGAGTGGAACCCTTCGAGGAGTTGACGATCCAAAATGTCACCAACTCAATCTTCTTGACACAGTCGAATGACAGGATTATTCTAATCGAAGGCGAGCAAGGAGGTTAGTAGGTTTGTCGATAATCTACCTTAGATTTTGAATTTGCATAAAACAAGATTTTCTTATCTTTTTACTCTGGCCGTGACATAGTGTATTCTTCTTTGTTATTACTGTTGGACCATGATATCTCCGTTTTTAATATATTTTGTCACATTTTTCTGGAACGCACAAAACGAGCACCCTATTTGGTAGCGCAATGTTGACGCTTCACCCGAAACTATACCACCTGGTCAACAGATTTGTGCGGTTTCTGCGCAGGGAGGTTAACAACATCGAGGAAACCACGCACCTCTTCTGCCAGAAGGATGGATCCGCTCAGAAACAACTGTCGGGGATAATTTGCGACACCGCAAATTTAATAAGTTGAACACTAAGAGGAAATGCTGTCACTAATTCAAATTTTGTAATACTTAGCTCAAGTCCTGTATGGTTGCTTGTTGTCCCTTGTGTAGCTACAGTGTATGTTATGAAGATTAATTTAGATTTAGAGGATCTTGAGATGAAAAAATACTAATCGCTCATTTCTGTACGAAATCAACTCCAACTTTCTAACATAGAAATCATCGAAATTGACAATACCATAGAAAGTCCTAGAATGGAAATTGCATGAAAGTTATGCACACACCAGGGAACCTAGTTGGGGCAAAATGCAAGTTGCACGAGCTGGTTTACTTGGTATCTGGTTGGTATTTATATTTATCACGCCAATTTGTGATCTGGATTGTTGCCCCTTGTTCAGAGATCATGTGCACAAAAGTAATGCTGAGTTTACAAAATACCGTGACGACAGGATGACAAAGAAGGAAATCCTGTAAAATGCTCTGTACGTTCATCATTATAAAATATCGCTCCTATAATCTATCAAGAATATAATCAGACACATGTGCAACTTTGCATGAAATCTTTGCATGCTTTCGAATATGAGCTTCCAAAATATCATCACACTATATCACGGAAGTGATTTACTGGTTAATTGAAAAATTCGAAAGGCATTTCATTTATCTGAGAAATGATTGTTGGTAAAGAAGCTTTCAGTGTGTTTATTCCAAAAAAGCGTCAATTTTCTTAACTGCTTGACATAGAAATTATCCAATAATTAGAATTTTTATCTGTGAATTCCTCAGATGTTCTTACAAACAGTACAGCAACGATTTTCAATTATGACTCTGGGAACCAATTTTTGATTCGTATTCCAGCATTGAAAAATTGTATAATAGTTGTCATTGACTGCTACAAATAGACACAGTATACTAATCCATGGAATAATAGGCTATTTCACATGAAACAATGCCGCCATCTCACTTGCAATTCTCCTCATGAAATCCTGTAATTTGCTGTCAACAACTTCCACAATCAACTTGGCAAAAGTTGGACTATGATACAATGTTTTAGATCGAATCTAATCTACTAACCATAGATTTTTCCATCTGCCATCATTGTACATAGGCAAGATATCAAAGTTCCATTCTAGTGTACTATTATCTACCTCCATGATAGAGTTGGATCGTTATCCATGTAGTTGACTTCCTGACATATATGGAGAGCTACGTAATATTTCGTTGCTTCATAGTCATTGTCTTTCTTTGTACGCACTAAGTATAAGGTTCTAGGTATATACTACAGGAATAAGGTATGTAGGTACTAGGTTCTTTGATAATTTTACAGTATGTTTAGATATCTATTCATAGCTAGCAGATGAAGTCAATTTGAATATATCTATGAAAATATTGAGTACTACAAATGGCATGGAAAAGTTAATCATTTAATTGAAACATATTTCTATGAATGCCGTAAGATGCACAGTCATAAGAAAGCCTTGATTTTGAAGTTAATTGCACTCAAGCATGTCTACACGATCGACTAAATGAAGACAGTACAAAAGAGAAATATATTAGAAAGAGAAAAATGATGGGAACTTAAGAAAAGATGATTTATTGTAGAGGCTTTTCACTTTTAGTAATGAAGATGGCAACATTAAAATTTGTTCAACCTCTGAATTTTAGCAGAATAATTTTAAAGAGAGAGAGCGATACACAAAGTGAATAAAAAATGCTTCTTAAAAAATTATCTTCTGATTAGCAGAAGTCTATCCACAGTAGAGTTAGGCTACTCTGGTATGAGCGATCGAAACATGCTTTAAGGATAAATTATGGATGAACTTGTCGATTTCTCGACTACAATGTTTGCATAAAATTATTTAATTTGATTTACAGGTGATAGGTACACGACTGACCTCCAACGATTTTCGTAAGGCCTGTGTCAACCACGCTGCGGACGCAAGCATCAACGGCAAGCAGTTGTCGAAGGCACTTATGCACTCTGACAAGACGTCCTACGATCACTATGCGCATGTAATTTCGCATTCCTTAGAATTCGTTATTAGAATTTAGTATTTTTATATTTCCGCAAGTGCAGTGGTATTTTTACTTTGTCTCAAGCTCAACATAAATCATTATGTAATTACCCAAGATTCATTCTTACCTACATGTAATTGATTGATGCATTGCCAATGCATAATTTTCAAAATGCGTATTACAGTGTATTACATGTTTTAGCCATGCATGACATTTTGGTGCCAAACTTTGAGCGAATCCAATTACTCCCATAACTTCAATTTGGTGATCTGAAGTAGTATCACGATCAGCAGTTCTATGAATGATGCCTATTGAATTGGATTTTGCCTTGTCGTTAGCATAATTCAAACCCCTTACGTGTTAGTAGTGACAGAGTATATTTTAATGAAATTTTAGTGGGCGATATTAATGAAAAATAGATGCGTGTGACGGAATCTACTAGATTTGTTCTCTTTGTGACTGAATGAATGCCTATATATTCTGTATCCTGTCTGGTGTAGGCCTACATGAATCTCAATAAAAACTGGAGGATAAAAATTTGATTTTTTCATGATCTTTATTGATAGTTGTGGGTGATGGTCGTCAACAGGAGGTTCTCGCATTTTTTCCAATGCATTTTCAAGAAAGGCAATCATCCTAGTATGCTACTTTTTAATTTTTACTATGCTAAAAAATACACTGAGTAGTGAGTGACATTAAAGCTTTATTTTCCAGTCTGATGTATATGATATCATAATGTCATACAGTCTAACTTAACTGAAATCTATAGCGACTTCAAATATTCCATCCGACTTTCCATTTTTCCAGAATACTTCAAATACGTTACACAGGATGCATGTGATGGAAAGGGAGACCAACCATGCACGTCGAATATTCCGAATGAGAAGTCGCAAGACTCTGATGAATCCCAGCATGACTATATACCTGATTCAGCTGTGCATCGACAGCGAGGATGTAGAAAAAGGTTGCCAAAGAGGTCAAAGGCAAGTTATTTTCAGGATGACTCACCGCCACCTTTTCCTTTGCGTCGTCAATTGAATGTCGACCTGGATGAATTTGTGCCGCGAACCCCCCCCCAAAAAAAGGGTTCAAAGGCCGTCCATGAAGCTCGCCATCGCCTCTCTTAATGCGTGAAAGAGATTCTGTATATATTTACAAAATGTACATTTATTTAAATAATCGAATTAAGCTTAATCATATCTGGACATCATTCGATGTAACAGAGAAAAACTCATGCTTAGAATCATAGAAATCGACAACAATGAAACCTCTAGAATGGAAGTAAAGTTTTATGCAACACACGATAATGGCACATAAATCGCAGGCATTTTCACTTAGATACACTTGTCATCCACTGCATCATTGTCACGGCTGTTTCATTGGGCTAGAATCAGTCACATGTGTAAATCAAAGCCTTTCATCGGTCATTCATGCCCAAACTTAGTTCCCCGGCGATGCCTCGACCTTGAGTCAATTTCATTTCTAGTCAACTTCAGATCAACAATCTATTTATATGCTTAGAATAGTTACTATAATTAGCATGAATTCACCTTCAATGGGAAAGTGTATTTAAAGATGCATGAAAGACATAAAAATCATCGACCCTACTTATTTTACGAAGATCGTCGAAACCGTCTTCTTTTCGATCTAAACATGAAATCAGGTGAAAGGATTATGCTGATATGGAAGACACAAGAATGATTTGATCTAATCTTTGTTCCACTTATCCACTGTTACCATTATCCACTTTGTGTAGTGTCAGATATAGTTCACTTATAATCGGTGTAGTAGCATCGTTGTATTTCCATATTTTACCTCCACTTTTCCAATTTCTATTCATCGGTTTGCTGTTGTTTTATAATATCCATTTTTAATTTCCTTAACCTATGATGACCATTGTCTTATTCTATTTCCACTATCAGCATCTGTAGTCGGTACAGTATATTAGACGTCTGTTTTGAACGTGTATACGGCAGTGTTTGGTATCTATGGTATTAGTATATTAACAGCAAGAATGAGTAGTATTACAAGTCTTAAGATTTCCATTTTTACCAGATATTGGGCCAAAGCTGATCAATTTTAATTCGTTGCCACGAGAAAGCTACATTGAGTTCTTTTAAGAACTGATTAATCCAATGGTTACAGTAGCATTGCCTTTGTACACTTGCGGATTGGAGAACGCCATCAGTCCTCATTAGGATTACTTTAACTAATAATTTAAATTAGTAAGCATTATATTCTGTTATAAATGGCTACTGGGATGACTTTCATCATCGTATGAGAATTATTACATTGATGCAATCAATTGAATAATAAAGACACTGTAATTAATTCACATTAAACTCAAATATAAAACAAAACACTTTTAACATAAAAAATATCAATTGAATATTGTTTGTATGAATAATCCACCAGTGCGAGGTTTACATGACATCTAGGCCTATTTATTCGATTTCCACAAACATTAAGTTTCTAAGCTGGTTTGTCTGTTAACCTACATTTGATGCTACTTGTTTGAAGTTGTCATCTGCTGCAGGAATAAATTCTCCAAATGTTCTAAATTTAATAGTTTTATTTGGAATCATGAGCTACTTCATATATGAGCAAATATCTTGATGTATTTCACAAGCTCACAAACCCGCAATTTAGCTCGAGAAAAGGTAAAATGTTTAAAATTTTTAATGCAAAGCTGAATACGTAAATTAAAGGGACCGATGCCTACAGAGACCTACGGACCAGGCACTAGAAGGGTCTCTCAACGTCCGTCAGACTACACTCATATCAACAGACACCAATGCACAATCGTATTCTACAAAATATAGCACCAAATGCGTAAATTAAAGGGACCGGGGCCTACAGACACCTACGGACCAGGCACTAGAAGGGTCCTTCAACGTTCATCAGACTACCCTCATATCAACAGGCACCAATGCACAATCGTATTCTACAAAATATAACACCAAATGCGTAAATTGAAGGGACCGGGGCCTACAGAGACCTACAGACCAAGCACTAGAAGGGTCTCTCAACGTCTATCAGACTACCGTCATATTAACAGACACCAATGCACAATCAGTAATGGGGAAAAGACCGTTCCAGGACACCATAAAATTCAAAAAAATAGTATCTTTAAAAACGACATAAATTCATGAATTTGAACCCTTTTTCAGGTTATTAAGACCTAAATTCATGAATTTAGTCGTTTTTAAAGATACCGATTTTTCAAAAAAATGGTACTTTTTAAATGGTCTAAATTCATGAATTTTGGTCATTTTTCAGGTTATGAAGACCTAAATTCATAAATTTAGGCGTTTTTAAGAATACCCAATTTTCAAATTTTTCAAAATCTCAAATTTGAGAATTACAATTTTTACTCCCAAAATCATGACCGTTCCAGGACACCGAAAATCACAAAAGTTAAGAATCTCAAATTTGTGATTATGATCATTTTCTTGCTCAAATCATGACTGCTCCTGGCGTTCTTACAATTTGCACTCAGATAAACACTCAATTGTAGAGAACATCTGCTTCTCGCATTTATGAATAAAAGGCATTTCAGTGTAAAGAGATGTGTCCTCCAACTCAAACATTTGAAAGGAAACAATGTATGAAAGAACAAACAGCTGCTACTACTCTGTGAAACAATGAGATTTTAATTGTACGTTAGGCAAGTGGTTTTAATTCTTGTCAGTGCGTCAGCACACCCGTATGACGTTAAGATATCTGCCAGCTGTACTGTTTTCATTTATCTCTCTCGTCTGTCATTGTATCGTGTGCTGCGCTGTGATCAGTCATGACAACACAAGAAGTTATCGAAGAGCAGTCAAACATTATTGCTACGTTTCCGGAGTTATTTACAGAAATTTCAAAACGATATATTTCCAATGATAAGAAGGAAGAATATAACACTTTCATCATTGAACAAATGGAGAAATTTCCTATTATTTTTGACCCTACATTTTTTGATAAGGAAAGAAAACGGAGAAGAAAAGCAAAACGCTTACTCGTGAAAGAAAAGAAAGAAAGAGAAAGGGGCGGAAAGATTGACGACCTTCATCATCAATTAACGACGTCTTTATCTACCCGTTATGAATTTGTGGATTCCTTAGAAGACTTTTTTGAGCCTTCAGGAGATACTGATAAAGCCATTGCAAATTTAAATACTCTTTATGTGATGGAGAAGAAAAATAACGTTATTAACATAATGATGAAAATCTACCTGGGAAAACACGCGAATTATTTACTGGAACTGTGTGAAAAGGATAAGGCATACTTTCAACATTTATTGCAAACTAATAACATTTCTTATTCAAGGACTGAAATTGCATTTGCAATTAAATTAGGTAAGATAGCATCTATTTTTCCAAAGATTTGTAGACTAAATGTACCCTTACGTTTTTTGAAATCGAATTTATCATTGTTAGAAGATTGTCTTCGGAAATATGAAAGCTTTTGGAAAGAAGCTTAAACGTAGTAGTAGCTGATTTTATTTTCTTTTACTGGAGAACGAAAATTCCTTGTCCACGGTGTGGACATATTGTTAATGCAATTTGTAATATTATAGTTAATAACCGATTGTTTTAAGGAAGTTGAATAGTAGTAGCTGATTTTATTTTCTTTTACTGGAGAACGAAAATTCCTTGTCCACGGTGTGGACATATTGTTAATGCAATTTGTAATATTATGGTTAATAACCGATTGTTTTAAGGAAGTTGAATAGTAGTAGCTGATTTTATTTTCTTTTACTGGAGAACGAAAATTCCTTGTCCACGGTGTGGACATATTGTTAATGCAATTTGTAATATTATGGTTAATAACCGATTGTTTTAAGGAAGTTGAATAGTAGTAGCTGATTTTATTTTCTTTTACTGGAGAACGAAAATTCCTTGTCCACAGTGTGGACATTTTGTTAATGCAATTTGTATTATTATAGTTAATAACCGATTGTTTTAAGGAAGTTGAATAGTAGTAGCTGATTTTATTTTCTTTTACTGGAGAACGAAAATTCCTTGTCCACAGTGTGGACATTTTGTTAATGCAATTTGTATTATTATAGTTAATAACCGATTGTTTTAAAGAAGTTGAATAGTAGTAGCTGATTTTATTTTCTTTTACTGGAGAACGAAAATTCCTTGTCCACGCTGTGGACATGCTGTTAATGCAATTTGTAATATTATAGTTAATAACCGATTGTTTTAAGGAAGTTGAATAGTAGTAGCTGATTTTATTTTCTTTTACTGGAGAACGAAAATTCCTTGTCCACGGTGTGGACATCAATATTTGTAGACTTGTGTGGTTGCAGTTTTGTAAATATACATATTGAAATATCCATGTGTTGTTTTTAATTTCTCATTTACGGGAATATAATAGAAACATTTTGTCTTCTATAAAAATGAGCGACATAAATGAGTTTTTTAAGTTATACGGCAAACAAAACTACGACAAATTTCGATTTAAATGAGATTGCTAATCAATTGGGAATGAAGAATTTTCACATATTGATGAGGGATGAATTACTATTGATAAAATATGTACGAAACACTTACTCTACTAATAAAATGTAACAATGTAACGTTTTAATTTAGATTAAATTAAATCATTTCAAAATCGAATAAGTAGTAAGGAAAGACATCATTAGAGAACAGTTTTAAATCAATACCCCCCAAGTAGTAAGGAAAGACATCATTATGGAACAGTTTTAAATCAATACCCCCCAAGTTGTAAGGAAAGTCATCATTAGAGAACAGTTTTAAATCAATACCCCCTCCCTTCTGACTTCTAGGGGTCCCTTAAGAAATTTTTTTATTATAAAATGAGCAACATAAATGAGTTTTTGAAATTATATGGAACACAAACAACAACGAATTTCGATTTAAAGAAAATCGCAAATCAATTGGGAATAAAGAAATTTCATGTTCTGATGAGAGACGAATTACAATTCCTAAAAAATAAGCCAACAATAACTATAAATTTCATAACAAATCTTCATACGTCAGATGAAAAAGGAATACATTGGTCTGCAGGTATCTTTAATAAAAATCGAGATAATTACTATTTTGACCGCCCGGAGGCTGAGAACTATTGGTTCGACTCTTATGGACTTCCACCTACAAATAAAGTCAAAAAATTACTTGGCAATGAAATTTATAATACATTTCAAATTCAAAAACCAGGAACTACATATTGCGGTCAATTATGTCTTTATGTTTTATTTAAATTACAGGAAGGAGTACCATTTCTAGATATTATGTTAGAATTGAATAAGGGAATTTAATTCCCGAAAAACGTTAGTTCCAATAATAATGATAATTAAAAATCACTTCGTTGTAATTCATTTTGATAAAATCGGCCTCTGATATCTTCATCATCTAAATCTTTGATTTCGTAAGTAATCGGATAAGTTTGATTTATTTTACAAACTTCAAATATTTCTTTAGTCCAATAGCCAACGAAGCCTTTTTCACATTTATTCTTATATTTAAATATTCTAACTCTATCACCAATTTTAAATTTCGGCTTAAGTTTCCGCAAATTCGGATTACTCTCATTTGAATATTTATTCTCGAAAATTTTCTTTCGGATTAAATCAGGGTCGTCAGAAGCATTCTTTGGAGTTTCTTCAATACCAGAATGAACTTTATTATTGTACTCTTCTACAACTCCTGGTAATATCTTCAACCATTTCTGATTTCTTTGCTCAGTAAATTTCTTGAATATTTTTTTTAACTACCGATTGAATCTTTCTATCACTACAGCTTTTCCAGCGTTTTCAGTTGAATAAACAGTTTCAAATAGTGGCTGAACGTTTCTGTTATAAAATTTCGACCCTTTATCAACAAACAATTTTTTTGGCTTTCTATTACTTTCTTTAAAGATTTCTTCAAACGCATATTTAACTGATAGACCACTTTTATTTTTTAAAGGCGTTACCCAAGCGTATCGTATATATAAATCTATAACGGTCAATGCGTATTTGTAGTCCCTTTCATTCGGCATATGAATAAGATCAGCACTCCAAATATCATCTGTACTAAATACTTTTACTTTCAATAAATATTTAGGCTTTCTGTATTCCCTATGAATTTCGGACGCGTAGGTTCGAGCGTTGCTCTCAGACAGCTTTGCTGTCGTTTCATTTAAACCCTGGCCGAATAATATTTTAGCTTGTAAAGCTTTCTTAACAAACATTCTTTCAATTCTTTCTCTAAATGTAGGATTTTGAATACTATCTAATTCTTGAATCATCTTCTTATCAGCTGCATGACGAGAACTTAGATCATTTTTTTGATAAGCTAAATCATGCCTGTAAGCTGCGGCATCTACTCTATTTACTGGTTCTTCACCTGGTTTTGGATTATTATTCTCATCTAGTCTTATATCTAATCGAGTTCCTGGACCGGTATATGAATGACCAGGAAGATGTTTTTCTTTCGAATATTTACTCCAAATAAATCCAGGAAAGTTTTCTAATGTTTTTTGTATATCACCACCGTAGGTAGTAGCCAAACTTTGTTTGTTGTCGTTACCTTCATAAATTTTACAATTTGAGTTTTTATTTTTGTTTAATAGATAATTTAATAAATCTAAATTAGCAATTTTAAATTTAATTAAATTTTCGGAATTTTTAGAATTCATTTTAAAAGATAAAAAAAATTTAAAAGATAAAGTAAATGTTTACCTTATCATACTAGGACTTAGATATATTCCAGAACCATCTTTAGTTTCTGTAATTTCAATTAAATCATCAACATTGTGGAGAATATTTTTAAGAACTCGTTTTCCTTCATCAACTAATTTTAATTTACTAATAAAATTATATACTATTCCGTCACCCCTAGCAACTTTCTCTAACTCTCTATTATGACGTTTTTGTTCTTCTAATGCTGCCTTCTCTGATTTATTTTTATTTACTGCTTGGACAATACCAGCTGTCCCACCTGCAACACTTCCTGCTGCTGCTATGCCACCTATTATTAGTGGAATTAAAGGGAGAATCCCGCCATTCTTTTCTTCTTGTAATTGAATATTCTCTATCATTGTTTTACTTATGTAATACTTTTTTTTGTTAATCGTAATAGTTTTAGGGGTATTTTTGTCAACAATATTACGTAATTTTAATTTAACAGTTTTATTATTATTACTTTTCGCTTGCGACATTTTTAATGAAAAAATTTTAAGTAACGAAAAATTTTAATCCATTCTAGTTATGAAAAAAATTTTAAGTTATCAAGAATTTTAATCTATTCTAGTCATGAAAAATTTTAAGTTAAGAATTTTTAATCTATTCTAGTTATGAAAAAATTTTAAGTTAACAAAAAAATTAATTAACTTATCGGAGCGAAGCTCCTCGAGGCTTTAGCCTATCCTTGCCATCTTTCCATTAAGAATTTCAATAGAATATTTTACATCTTCTAGCAATAAACCATAAGCCATCAATGAAGTTGTGGAATCTTTCTTTTCAATATTATTTGTTACATCACAACCAGTCTTGATAATATCTTCAGATTGTGCACTCAAATCGAAACAGAAAATAGGATATAAATGTCTCCAATCTCCAGGAGTTAATTGTGGTTCAACTCCAAATTCTATACAAAGATTTCGATAAGAATCATATCCTTCCATAAATTGATTATTGGTATCATCGAATCTTAATGGATCAATTGGATATCGGGTTTGATTTAATGAAACTTGTAAACTTCGAATTGTATTAATATGAAAAAGATTGTTGTTCTTATCAAAACTTGGAGAATCATTTCTTTGAAATGTTAGTAATAAATATCTTGGAGTATTCGCAGTTCTAGTAAAATGCCAGTTAAATCTTTGTTCGGAAAAAATTACTGAACTAGCAGTTCTCTTTAGAAAATTTACTGGAATTGGTTTGTTAGTATTTAATCTTTTTGCAATAGCTGTTTCAATCTCTAAACTAGGAGTAATATGCTTAATCCACCATTCAAGTCTATCATATTTTAAATATGCTTTTTTTCCAGTCTTACCAAAAAAGATTAATTCATTATTTGCTGTGCGATGAATTACTAATTTAAATTTTAATTAATATGATATTTTATCATAATCTAAATATCCGAATAATGGAGACAATGACCAATTAACTGTCTGTTTACTTTTCTTGTTAAACTCACGTCTTTCTTTATATGCATCATTATTTGTTTTATTTAAATGTTTTGCAATATTTTCTACATCTTTCGCAATTCCTGCGGCATCTGTTCCAGCGTGAGTTAAATCATCAACAATTATACCATCATTAGTATCAGGAAACCAACCTTCGATTTCATACATTTTATTATTTTCACCAATTGTTACAAATCTAAGCATTGTATCAATTACACCTGGAGAATCACTTATTGTTTCTATATTTTGAGTTGCAACATCTAAACGCATTTGTGTAAATAATCTTGGAAAAAAATTATTCTCTAGTGCAATATTATCGGTATCTGGAAATGGTGTTGTAAAATTGGCATCACTATATAAAGAATATTCACAGTGTAAAAAGGAACCAGGTAAATATAAATAACTTTGTTGATTATCAACTTCAAAAATTAAATCTCCTCCAGTATTTACTCTACTGGAAGATCCGGGAGTCATAGCAATTCTTATATAGTCATTCTTTTTTTGATTATAACTGACGAACGGAGGATTGTCTAATCTAAATTTATTTTCGATAAGAGAAGACATTTTTATAAAAAATAATTTGACTTTTTTGTTTTTCTGCTAAAATAATTTTACTAAAATAATTTTACTAAAATAATTTTACTAAAACATATATTTTAGAATTTTGCTATACCAGCTCCGCTATTAATACCATTGCCTCTTATTTCTTCAATTGAACGTTCTACGGCTACGCCTGATTTCTTCTTATGTTTACTATCAGACGGAGCTCCGCTCCCCAAGGTTTCCCCAACAGCTATGTTAGCAATTTTATTTTTTGTTTCCTCTGAAAGTTTTTTTAAATTTTTTAGTTCTTCAGAATCATTCCTAAGTTTACGAATAGCTTCTAGTTGTTTTAATTCGTTTTGAGATTTAACAGCATTTGATATTGCACTAGATGTACTACCTATAGCAGCTGCTCCTTTTGCAGCAGATGTAATCAAATCTTTATTATTTTTAATTAAGTTAACGATATTACCAATACCAGAAAAGATGCCAGCCCCTTCTTTTTGAATTGTTTCTCTATTATCATAATGGTAAACAGATTTCATAGATGGTTCATGAGCAATTTTTTGATTTGAAGCAAAATGTTTAAGATTGTGTTTATAAATTATAGGCATTTTTTAGGATTAAATTTGACTTTTGGGAAAAATATTTACGATCGGCTAAAGCCTCGAGGAGCTTCGCTCCGATAGGTTAGTAACCTGAGGACCTTTGGTCCGTTTAAGATTTACGTTTGTGAATGGACAACAACTTCGAGATAACCTTATTAATTGACTGTTGCACTTTATCTATTGCGTCAAGCAGCGTGTGATGTACTTTAATTTCTTTTCTATTAACTTGCACTTTCTCCTTATTCATCTTCAAAGCCGCTTTAAGAGCATTTAACTTAATTTTAAGAACATCTAATTGTCTTTTAACAGCATCTAACTTTTCTTTATTTTCTTTAGAGTTTTCTTGTAAATTTTTCTTTAATTCATTTTCTAAATTGATTTTAAGAGTTTTCATTTTATCAACTTTTTGATTAAGTGAGTTTGCTTCATTTATTATTCTATTCATCTTTTTCATTTGTTGAGTAATTTTAGAACTTAATTCATCAACACTTTTTCGGAATGTAGCTTGTAACTGCTTTAAATTTTTTTTAATTCTTTCAGGTAGTTTTTCGATTTCATCTTCTAATTGTTCTTTCAGTAATTTTATCTGTTGTTTATTTTTAATGACTGCAGATTTTAACTTTATAGAAAGTAATATTAAAATTTTTGATTGTTCAGAAATCTTTTTAAAAAGTTTTGCTATATCTGCTTCTAGCTCTCTATCCTTTTTATCAAGTTTTAATAATTTTTCGTTTAATGATTTGTCATTAAGTTTAAGCAACTTTAATTCATTCATCAGTGGAACCAAAACATCGTTTATATATTTTTCTTTTAAGTCATTGATTTGTGTATCAACATATTGTTTATTTGTTAACTCTGTATTTTGTTGCGGAAGAATAGAAAGATGCAATGGACCAGATAAAACGTCTCCAGTTTTCATGATATAATTTTCTATTTCTATTTCTAATTCACGATTATTCGGGATATATGCACCTCCACCAACATTTGGTAACATCATTTTTAAAACAATAAAAAAAGTAATTTTTTTATATAATGAGAAAAAAAAATAAATTTTTTTCTAATAAAAATAAAAAAATAAAATATTTTCTAATAAAAATAAAAAAATAAAATTTTTTCTAATAAAGATAAAAAAATAAAATTTTTTCTAATAAAAATAAAAAAATGGAAAAAGCAAATTTAAAAAATATATATTCCTCCGCATCTTCCTGTTCTTCCTATTCGACGAGATCAACGGAATTTGAAAATAAATGTTTTGATAATAATAATAATCCATGTATAGATGTTAATATTTTATTTCAATTACAAGCCGAAATATTTAGAGAACAGACTAGAGGTTTACCTTCTATAGAAACTAATTATTGTTTATTTCCGGGGGATCCATTTATTAAATTTATGGAGATTGTAAGTAAATATAATGATGTAGCTTATGTGGAATTAAATAAAGAAAATATGGTTATAATAGGTCATAATAATGTTTATGGATTTATTAGAGCAGTGCTACCAATTAGTAATACTGATTGGATAGAAACTAAAATTATTAATTATATCAATATTAAAGAATTACTTAAAAAATTAAAATCTTTTTCCAAAGAAAAAATAAGATTATTTGTTGATGAACAAAACCAATATAATATTCATATAGAGAGTAAAAAACATAACGAAGAATTATTATGTCAAGTATATTATAGAGATACAATTTATAAACAAGAAACATTAGAAATGCCGCAAAGATATGATGATGATACTTATATAGGATCATATTCAAACTTAAATATTAATTTGTTAAAATCTTATATAAATGGTTTAGCTCAACAAGAGAAAATTTATATGTGGACAACACCTTATACTATTAACAATGTCCATAATCATAATCATAATAAACGAACCGAAGGTTCTAGGGCTTTGCCCGATCTTAAAGAATCTTATAATAATAATGATGATAATAATATAGATGATGATAATATAAATGATGATTCTGAAACATCTGAAAATGGTGTAAATGGTAAAAAAGATTATAAAAATATTAGTAATTATAAAAATGTAAGTGAAGAAAAATGTATATCTCATACTGATGTACATGATATTAATACTACATATAATCAAAATTTATCTAAATTTCATTTTCTTACAATTGAAAATAATAATGATGGTATAGTTGAAGATACTGTTAGACAACTATGTGTCGGGTGTAATTTATGATGTTGAAGAATCAATTTATGATGATGATGAAGAATCAATTGATGATGATGATGAAGAATCAATAGTTAGTGAAAATAAATTTAAATTATCTTTTGGTAAAACGTTATATGATAAAACTTAATATGATAAAACATTATATGATAAAACTTAATATGATAAAACTTAATATTATAAAACATTATATGATATAGAAAATAAAATAACTAAAGAACGTGAAATATATAATGATATATATTTACTATCAAGACCTTGATATTAGAATGTTTATATCTAAAATTAAAACACAATTTTTTTCTTTAAAAAATAAAAAAAATGGAAAATACCAAGTTTTATTGTAACTTATGTAAAAAAAAGTTGCAAACAAAAAGAAGTTATCAATCTCATTTAATTAGTAAATTGCATTTACAAAATGTAGAACGAGTTGATGAAGGAAATATATTAAAATTAAATAGCTATAAAAACTATCTAGAAACATTGCCTGCTGATATAAAAGTTAAAAAAATGTTTGATGATTATTCACATTCGGAATATAAAAAAGTTTTTAATAGTGAAGATGAGACCCTACCAGATGGAAGATATGTATTTAGCGATACTGATGAATTTGATGAAACTGAACACACCGATGAAGCCGTAACAGATATAAAATATTTATTTAATGAATCGGTTCGAACCGAAGGTTCCAGGGCTTCGCCCGTTGAACATAACAAATCCGATAAAACTTTTTCTGATATTCTAGCCAACTTTTATAATATATTTAAGAAATCTTTCAAATGTTATATGAATGTAGAAGTACTTTATACAAAAAATGGACCTGATGGAATTCCTGAAGAAATAATACAAGGACATTTTACAAATTCACAAGAAATTCATAATGTAAATGATATACAACCCATATTTGAATCGATGATACTTAAATTAGAAAATTGTATAATTGAAGCCCAGTTACGTGAATCTGGTTGGAGATTTGTTAAAATACTATCTAAGAAAATAGTAATTGATAAATATAAAAATAATACTGGTGGTAGTTATGTTCCTTTGCCTTTCAGTTCACCACAAATAATCAACATAAAAAATGAAGATGATTATTGTTTTCTGTGGAGTATTATAGCACATTTACATCCTGCAGAATATCATAAAGAAAGACTAAGTCATTACAATAAAGAAGAATACATAAATGAATTTGTTCTCTCTGATGGCTTAGATAAATTTCCATATGATTATAATAGGTTAAAAAAGTTTCATAAAAAGAATAAAAATTTAATAGAAGTAAATGTTTTTGAATTAAATGTGAATTATGTTTCTATTGGTAAAATTACTCCACTTTACTCAGATTCAAAAAAATTTTATTTGAATAATAAAAATTTATGTCAATCAGAAATAGTATATAATGATAGAGGAAATTACATGCATCATAATATTTTTTACCAAGGAAATATAATATGTACTGAAAAATTTGAAATTATAAAAACACTATTACCAATAATGATTAATCATAATAATTATAAAGGACGTAATTATAATTATGATTATGATACCGATTATTTATCTTTATCTTAAGAATATCAACAAAAATTACAAAATTTAAATGAAAGTTTACAAAAATGTAAAACAGATTATCAACAACAAACAAAAATATTAGTACAAGAATATGGCCATAAATATCAAAATAAGATAGAAACGATTCAAAAATTAAATGAAGACAATAAAGAATTAAATAATGAAGAAAATGAACCCAATCGAAAAATAAATGAATGTCTAAAAAAATGTCAACAACAATATAAAGAACAATATGATAAAGAATATATTTATCAGCTACAAATGTTAAATCAAAATTTTCATCGAAATACATTTAATCTTACAAAAGAAATTGATGAAACACATGAAATATATAAAGATAAATTAGAAAAACTAGAACAGACAAGACAACCAGCACAAGCGAATATTTTATATTATCAGGGTCATTTTATATTGTGTAAAGATGTTTCTATATTTACAAAAACTTCAGATAATGCTAATTTTCCTTGCCTCCAATGTATGACAAGTTTTAGAACTAAAGAAGAAATGAATAGACATTTGGAGAATTGCCAACAAAATGAAGCAGTCAGAAACACATTTCCAAAAGATGATTATTTAGAATATAATAAATGGTATTTTAAAAATAAAGTACCCTTTACTATTTATTGTGATTTTGAAGCATATAATGTTAATATGTCACAAAATCACGGGACATCGGAGATGTCTTCCAGGGCTTCAACCGATTCTGAAAATTATAATTCTGAAAATGATAATTATGAAAAAAGTGCATCTGAACAAAGTAAAGAAAAATATTTATTTGAACAAAAACCATTATGTTGGGGAATGTACATTCATTCAAATTATCCTGAATTATTTAAATCAGAATATTATCAATACTATGGTGAAGATAGTTCAAAAATGTTTACAAAGAAAGTAGAAGAATTACAAAATTATTTTTCACAATTGCTTGAAACAAATATACCAATGCTTCCATTAACGGATGAAGAAAAAATTAATTTTGTTAATGAAACAAATTGTTATTACTGTGGAAAAGAATTTACAAAAAATTATAAAAATGGCAGAGGTAGATATCTTGACAAGCGAAGCGACGGCTCTGCCGTCAAAGTAAAAGATCATGATCATCTAAATGGATTATATAGAGGTGCAGCACATAATTCTTGTAATCTTAATGCTAATAAATTTAAATAAAACTTTGTTCCTCTATATTTCTACAATGGTTCTAAATATGATTTCCATTTAATAATGAAAGATTTATTTTCATCTGAAAAATTACAACTACAACAAATAAATGTACTATGTAAAACAGAAGAAGAATATTTTTCAATGCAATTAGGTTGTATCAGAATTTTAGATGCATTTAGATTTTTTACTCCTTATTCATTAGATGTTATGGGAAAAACTTTGAAACCTGAACAATGTAAAATATTAAATAAATATAATTTAAAACCTTTAAAAGGCATATTTCCGTATGAGTATATAACTGGAGATAAAACCTGTGGTTCACAGTCGACGACTGATTTTAATTCTGTGATTAAAATTATGGAAGAAAAACAACTTCCTCCAATAAATAAATTTAAATCAACATTAAAACAATCACAATTATCTAAAGAAGACTATGCAGAAGCTGAAAAGAATTGGAGAGAGTTAAATTGTAAAACAATGTATGATTATACAATGAAATATCTACAGATAGATGTATTAATACTAGCTGATCTTTTTGAAAACTTTCGTGATATGTGTTTAGAATATTACGGAATAGATCCATGTTATTGTTATTCTACACCAGTTTTAACATGGTTAGCAGGATTAAAACATACAAATGTTAAACTTAAACATTATAAAGAAATTTTTATTTTAAATTTTATTTTTTGAATCTGGAATTAGAGGTGGAGTTTCATCAGTTTTAGGTAATCGTTATATACAGTGTTACAATAAAAAAGTAAATCCTGATGATTATGGAATAATGAAACCTTTATCTCTAGAAGAAAGTGATCAGTTTATAAAATTGTTTAATCAAAATATAGAAGGACTTATATCAAATGAAGATAGTCAAGCAGCAGTTGATGAAATCATGAGAGAAAACTATTTGTTATATTATGATTTTAATAGCTTATATTCTTCTTGCATGATACAAGAATTACCAACAGGTGAGATGGAATGGTGTAATATTCTTGATTATCAAAAAACATATGATGGAAATTATAATCATGGTTATATATATGAAGTTGATTTAGTATATCCTGATGAAATAAAAGATAAAACAAAATATTTTCCTTTCTGTCCCGAAAGCAAAATTCCCAATATAGAAGATTTTTCAGATTATCAAAAATCTATAATTCCTAAGAAATACAGACCAACAAAAAAACTTATGTTAACACAAAGCAATAAAGGAAAGTATGTTGTTGAAGGAAGAATGCTAGATTGGTATTTAGAACATGGAATGATTCTCACCAAAATACATCGAAAACTATTTTATCAAAAATCTAGGTGGTTAAAAAATTATATAGAGTTTAATATTGAAAAATGTAAAATAGCTAAATAAAATAAAGATGATTTTGGAAACGTGTTCTTCAAATTAATGAATAATGCATTTTATGGTAAGACTTTAGAAAATGCGCGTAATAGACAAAATATTGAAATACTTTATGATAAAGATAGGTTTCAAAATTTAACAAGGAAATCTACATATAAAAGAACTACTAGATTTAGTGATGAACTATGTGCTGTACATTTACGTCGAATCAGCGTAAAATATAATAAGTTTAATTTTATAGGATTCACTATATTAGAATTAGCTAAACTATTTATGTATAAATTTATATATGATTATTTAGCACCTGCTTATGGCAAAAACTATAAATTACACTTTACAGATACCGATTCTGTTTTCTTAGAATTAACAATACCGTATAATTCTATACTTGATGAAGAAATTAATAAAATAAAATATATCATTCATCCTTCTGACTTATGTAAAGTAAAAGATGAATTAGAAGGAAATGAAGATTTCATAACAGAAGCTATATTTTAAAAATCTAAATGTTACTGTTATGATGCAACTAATAATATTAAAACACATACAACATTAAAAGGAATTTCAAAGGCATCAGTGGCTAATCAAATAACATTTCAAGATTATAAAAATGCATTATTTAATAATGAAATAAAAACAGCATGTAATTATAGACTTAATTCAAAGAAACATAAAATGTATTTAAAAGAAGAACATAAACTAGCATTAGATCCATTTGATGATAAAAGAAAAATTTTACCTGATGGAATAACTACTGAACCTTTTTAATTTTCCAATTTCTAAGATAGACAAATTTGATATATACATAAAAAAATAAAATATTATAACACTATATTTGTATATTTTTATCACTCGGTAAACAAATCTTCGATGACTCTATCATGAATTTTTTTATCAATATTAATTGTAATGAAGCCATAATCTTTTGACCAAGCATTGTTACACGATTGTTTAAATTCATCTTTATTTCTTACACATAAATCTCTTAACAAATCACTTAAGTTTCTTGCATTTATTTCAAATAGTATAAATATATTTGCATTCTTTCTAATAACACTTCCGTCTAATGAATACATACTTTGTGTTAATTAAAATACACTACAGTTATTATGTCTACCT
>CAJQUW010007248.1:0-81619 GCA_907163375.1 Prostheceraeus crozeri
TGTATTTGTCTTCCATGAGCGCGTAGTGAAATAACTTTATTATCTTAATCTTTATCTCTTATCTGTCTGTAAATAACTACATTGTCATCTTTGAACTTGCTTTAAGCAATTGAACATGCAACTTGAACAAATGTGAAATTATGATTTTCATTGATGAGAAATATACACTAGCATTATTTATTATTATTATAAATGACCATGACTCAGAAAAGGATTGGAGAATGGAATTCGTGGAATAATCTGCTGATGTCTTCGTACACAACTTAACTTTGCACGATGGATTTGACTGACTTTATTGTATAGAAGTGGTTTTAAGTTGAAAACGATGCATTTATTTTTAGTTGATCATTAATAAATGGAATATGCGTAAATTTAGATTACTTGATCATCATCAATCAGAAGTAACGAAATGCACGCACACAAGAATGTATGGTCGGCATGAAATCGGACAAGAAACTAAAATAGTTTGCTTTAATTGAACGCTGACCCTAAAAAATCGTTACTCTTGATTAACACTAGGTGACATGTCACGCGTGATTCACGCGTAATCACGGAGCACCCAAACATACTGTACGTGGTTAAAGACATTCTATTCTTTTACCCGCGTACATACGCGCTGCACTAAGAATCAGAAATCACGTGATCTGATGCTGTTAAAACATGGGAAATGCCTATGAATACGCGCGGACGAACGTTTATAGTTTGCGCGTCGTCCACGGTTGTCTGCGCTGCCGCTTGAACCACAGATGAACCGCTAAGCATGTTCTGTCTTCCTGAGCATGAAATTGAGGTCCTATCGCATTGTTTAGCCTCTGATACATGCAGACACATGAGACGCAAAGTCTATATAACAGGACTGCCGACAGATGTTGCAGCAATGTCACGCATAG
This sequence comes from Prostheceraeus crozeri, assembly GCA_907163375.1. Classification (NCBI taxonomy): domain Eukaryota; kingdom Metazoa; phylum Platyhelminthes; order Polycladida; family Euryleptidae; genus Prostheceraeus; species Prostheceraeus crozeri. The sequence goes on from CAJQUW010007248.1 coordinate 891, forward strand.
CCACGGATTACGCGTGAATTACGTGAAATTCAGCGTGGCATGTCACCTAGTGAAGCGCTTAGTCCGGTTAATAGTAAAAGGTTATGGAAGGAACGAGGAGGAGCATTGTTCTTTCACAGAATGATGTACAGCTTTTGGCTGCTACAAATCTGATGCACGTCTGCTAAGCTCTACCTGGTTTCATTAAATTCTTGTAATACAGGATCAAATGAAGCACGTGAAAATCCACTGGGAAGCATATGTCTGTTTTTTCTCTGATTAAGTGAGACGTGCTAACTAAGTCTACAGCCACAATGGTGGCATGGAGTGTCTTCAAGTCACTTTTCAATCATGCGCATCTGTTATTGCACCAACGTCTAGAATGCCATCATTCTATTGCGTGTTTGGCACTCTATTCCAGTTGTCTATGGTTATTCCCGCCTATGGCTATTCGAATATGTCCTGTACTTATTGGAAGTTACCTTACGTGAAAGCAGGGATGTGGAGTCGGAGTCGAAGTCCCGGAGTCCTATCATTTGCATATAGCTGTCACTGTCTTGATGTCAACTTTCTCCGTCAAACAAAAGTGCAGAGAATGCAGTGCATGCAAAGCTTGTAATAGTCGAGGGAATGAACCGTGATAGTGAAAAAAGGATTGTCTAAACACTCGGTGATTTAGTAGAGAAGACAAGCCTTCCAAGCCTCGATCATACCTACGCGCCAAAGGTCACATCGGAGACAAAAATGAAATACTAGTTTGTTTGAGAACATTACCTTTAACCCTCACGTTAATCGTGTGTGATTTCTCCTCCAAAGGCCATATTAAAATCAAAAGTGGACTCATAATATTTGAAGAAGGATGGGGATTTTCCTGCCTGGTAGAGACTGGAGAAAAACCGTGTGAAGCACACATCAACAAGATGGGAGGAGCCGAGTCGCATGCATCCAACTTAAAGCGACATTTGATAAACTTTCATCGATAGTGATTGATAATTGACACAGCAGTGATCAACAACATTGGTTCAGCTATGCCTATAATGATCTATGATGTAGGTTGCCGGTTTGTTTTTCAAAAGCTAGACTTCATATGCTTTGCACCCGAAGTCGGAGTCCTATCAAAACCCGGAGTCGGAGTCGGACTCCGCAACCCTGGGTGAAAGAAAAAGAAAAGCAGACATTGAAAACTGTTCATGCCGTCAACCGCATCCTACCGGAAAACCATAAACTTTCCGTAGTAAATATATTACACAGATACCTTTAGAACTCGCAGTATCTCTCCCGGTCCCAACAAAGATCTTGTGCCTAAGAGTCTCATCTCTAATTAAGTTTACAAATTCAAATGTGGGCAATGCGACAGTTGCTACCCTGGTGAGACTCGTAGTCACCTCATCACTCATATTGATAAGCATACACTAGGTGACATGCCACGCTCAATTACACATGACCCTAGGCATCCGTGGTTATGCGGGACATTGCTGCAACATCTGTTATATAAGTTAGTATAGTTGGCAGTCCTGTTATATAGACTTTGCGTCTCATGTGTCTGCATGTATCAGAGGCTAAACAATGTGATAGGACCTCAATTTCATGTTCAGGGAAGACAGAACATGCTTAGCGGTTCATCTTAGTGGTTCAAGCGGCAGCGCAGACAACCGTGGACGACGCGCAAACTATAAACGCTCGCCCGCGCGTATTCATAGGCATTTCCCATGTTTTAACAGCATCAGATCACGTGATTTCTGATTCTTAGTGCAGCGCGTATGTACGCACGTAGAAGAATAGAATGTCTTTAACCACGGATGTTTGGGGTGTTCCGTAATTACGCGTGACATGTCACCTATTGTATCAAAGGCAGACTGCAAGATTCTGAAATTGATAAGCATATTCGTAAATCGACAGTCCATGATTTTTCTATTGTCTGTCGTACTAAGCACAGTGGCACAGTTGAATCCATATTGATTAAAATGAATGAAACTGACAATTTATTGAACGAACGCGATTTTTCTGTTCCGTTGGATATCTTTTAATTGTACTGGAGAGAGGCAATTAATTATTAATTCGCAATTACCTCTTCATTCCAATCTATTGTAAATTTCACTTTGGCTGTTCTTAACTGTGTTTACTTGATCATTTTAATTTGTATGTAAGCCTCATTTTGCTGATTTGACTTGATGCCCTGATGATGTATCAACAAACGATACGAAATCGATCGACAATGAATAATGAATAAAGTGTTTTTGTATTTATCCTTTGGTCGTATAGTATACAATGGTTGTTATATTTCTAGCAAAAACATTTTGCCGGTGATGTAAGGGAGAATGTGTTAAAGACATCAACTAAATTACTGTCGAAGTGTTTACAATATTAAATTACATGTAGATTCTTGTTAAATCTAATTGTGATTCATGTACAAAAGGCATAGCCTACATACCAAAAATTATGGCTCTTGATTTGGTACTTCACATTTAATAATCACTCATCAGAGGAAACCACAGATATAAATATTATCTCTGCCGAAAACTTTTGTCTGTCTTCCAGAAGATCTACATTTGCAGCATATTTATCCTTTGACACCGTCTGCCAAGAAGACAGACGTCATTCTGTGAAAGTCTCATTCTCGACCTCGTTCCCTGCAGAAACTCGCATTGATGGTGAGTAGGAATACATGTAGATGCTCTTTTCAAATGGACATGACGTTTATTTGAGGAAATACGATACGAACATTACAAATGCAAGCTTTACATATTAATACTGCAAATGGGTTGACAAACATGAGTCAAGCTTGCATGTTGGTCTCAGTCAACAGATATCGATCTTGGAAAGTTTCTCTGTCCTTTCTCCGCCGTTCGCATCGCAAGAAACATGTCAATCCTGGCAAGAGAGCGATGGCGAGCCCAACTCCGACACCGCCCAATAAAGGCCCCTGGTTAAATTTCGTATCACATTCTCCTGGTGTAAACGCGGTCACCAGTGGCACAAGAACATCACCGTACGGCTTCGCACACACAATCTCACCATCATAGAAGCCAGGAATCGTGATATTCGTTGTCTTTGTCCATTCATAGAAAGCTTTTAGATTATCGCAATCACATAGAAGCTTGACGTCTTTTAAATGAACAGTCCTGAGGTCTCGTCTTGCTAGATGTTCAAACGCAGTGACATGGATGAATTTGAGGGGATTGCCGGAGAGAATGAGATTTCTCAGACCTGGAATCATGCAGAAATCATCACTGGCGATGTGACTAAGGTTGTTGCGACTGAGATCTAAGGTCTTCAACGTGGATGGTAGCACGGACTTCCTAGCCGGGGCTTGATGGATCTTACAACCACTCAATTCAAGATGTTCAAGCTGCTGAAAGCCTGCGAAGAAGTCCCAAGGACTGTTGCGAAGGAACGCCCGCATGTTCAAGCCATTCAGCTTGAGGATTTTGATGTCATGAAGTCTTTCAAATGATAGTCGCCATAAATTGACAGTTCTCATGATCAGTGGATTATAGGAGAGGTCAAGAACTTTGAGATGGAAACTTGTACGGAATGTACTTCGATCAAAGTTGGAAATCCGATTTCGGTGGGCGAATAATCTTTGAAGATTTGGAGCTCCATAGTCGCACAGTATAAAGATATGGTTCCTTGAGATATCTAGGGTGTGCAGATGGGACATACCTGCAATGAAATAGGAGAAAATTCGTCAACCCTTTCATGAATATTGTTTCTTTTTAAAAACGACTCGCATTTTTTTGGACAAGAATGTGCAACAATGTCGATGTCAAAACGGCAAAGTAATTGCAACCAAAAGGAAGAGATCAATGCATCAATATCAATTTTATTGGCTAAAGAGCGTAAGCGTGGATGATGATTATCATATAAATCTTGTAGCCTATAACTGATAGCCATTGTATTAATCGTACTGCAAAAAGCATCAAATTAATAGACAAGAAATATCTCAAGTTCACTAAATTTAAGAAAAATGTTTACAAGCACACATTTTTCATGAGTGTTTGAAATTACACCGTGAGAGCACATTATAATATTGTTTACCTAATCTCATTGAAAACACACTAGTTCAAAACAAAGAGCATGGTGGGATAAACATATCAGCACTTAAACAACCATCATCAACATAATTGAATGAAACTTTATGAATTTAATTTCTGAAATCCTGTAGTAGTAGTTCAACCTTACTATACTACTTTTAAAATGCATTTATTGATGCGAAGTAAACAGTAACACTTGAACTACCACTTCAACATATTTAGGGAAAAGTCAGAATAGTAATTGTATATTTATGACTATCAGTACGGCATATACTTAGAAAACATGTTCAGATATAAAAAGAGGCCCGCTTGTAGCAAAAAGGTTTCCATGGTGAATATCCGCCATTAGAAAAATGCAGAGCATTAAATAGTTTTCCTTTTGACAGTTGTGTAATCCAGGAGGAGGATCGGGAATCACGAAAAAATAGGTTTGGCTCATGGCATTTTCTTAATCTAAATGTTGAATCTGGGACACCGTGTAGGCCTACATACCTCCTCTTTCTAAGAGCATGATTACATTGTTTGATTGTAACTGTAATTTTTGATAAAAATAAGAGGACAAACTTAATATTTCGACCATCTGAAGTGACCATCGTCAGAAATCTGTTTACTCCAGTCATAAAGTAAGTATATTAGGTAGAGTGGTAACTCCGCATTTATTAAATCCCCAATGTGTATACACTTTCAATTTTATTAAATAAACTCGAGGGAGACACAGGTGGTAATTGTTAGAAAATGTGAGAAATGAAAATTTTTGCAGTTTTGAAGAAATTGGCACGGAATCGAGTGATCATGATTGTAATGCAGAAGGAATGATGGGATTTTACAGATTCTCAGTGTCGATCACTTCCTTGGAGAGGTAATATTTGTTAATTTGGCAACTCAATGACCTGCTATTGCTTTCATGAATTAGGAATATGAAATTTCAGCCAAGAAAGCTGAAAGAGATGTCGACTTTTTCATGAAGACTTCCATTGTAAAACGGATCATGAAATTCCCTTGATAATCAGCATAATTTCCGCTTAGTTACGATGCTTATTAGCAAATATTCATTCCTTTTATATCCAACTTGTTGCATACTACTTCCATAGAGGAGTCATCTCGGTATTATATAAATTGGCAAAATATTGACTTTTTTTAGAACTGCTCAAATAATTTCTTGGACCACGGGAACGTAATCTCCGCAAAAAAGTGAATCTTTTCATATAAAAATGTTCACTGTATACAGCAAAGTAAGTATACAGATACTTTTTTGAGTCGACACTCTACCTACTGTATATATCATTGCTCTATGACTCCAATTCCTGCATTAGATTCAAATTTCAAAAATGCGATAAACGATGGTAGACTATATAATATTTATAGTATGCCTGTAATTTGAATCTAATGCAGGAATTAGAGTAAATAGATTTCTGACGATGGCCACTTCAGATGGTCGAACTATTGAGTTTGTCTTCTTATTCTAATCAAAAATTATAACAAGGAAATTATTATAACTGTAGTTCTAGATAATTTGTATGCAGACATTTCCTTCAAGATAAATGTAATTTTATTGACCCAAATATATTTGTGTTTGATTGACTGGTGGAGGAGGTACTAGTCATATGCAACTCACTGAATAAGTATTAAAGGAGTACGAATTAAGTACTGTGCTTTCGAACTCAAAGAGTTCAAAACTGAATACGGATATTTTCGAACTCATTTCTTAATCGTAGTTTATACTCATATTCAACACTGTTTTTAGTACTCATTTGGGACTTTATGAATAACAGTGTTGTCTAAGAATGCAGCCATAGTGTAGAAATTAGTGTAAAAAATCATCAGAATTACAACTTCGATATTACCTAATGGATTGTAGTATAATTGTCGTAGACCATTTCCAGACACGTTGAAGACTCTCAGGTGTTTATGATTCCGTCCAATGTTCGCTACAAGTCGATAGAGGAAATTATCCGCAAGATTCAATGAAACCAAAGATCGACATGACCTGAGAATGAACTTCGCATGCCGTTGAACCAGCTGATTTCCTGCTAAACTCAAATTTCTCAACGAACGGGACAAGAAAGTGTTCATTGGAATAATCACATCTTCAAGACGATTTCTTTCGATCGATAATAACCGCAAGTTCGGCATTCTAGCCATGATGGCTCCATCAAGGCGCATTAGAAGATTGTCATTCAAAAGAAGGTGTCGCAGAGACCTCGGCAGACGCTGTGGAGAAAGAACTGAAATGAGATTATCACTGAGATCCAATTCAATCAACAGATCATTCAACTGCAGTTGAGGAACCTCCTGCAGACGGTTATGAGCTAAGAATAGACGCTGAAGATTTTTGAGACGCGAGAACATGATCGCAGGTCGAATAATCGATAAAAAATTGCTCCCTAGATCCAATGTGTCCAAAGACTTCCCGATAGGTAATTTCGGGAACACAAAGCTGGGGATATGGAGCAGATGAAGATGTCGCAGTGTCAGATGGGTCACTCTGCCGGGCTTGTAACTCATCAAAACTAGTGTCATGAGCTCACGATGTGCGAATTTCGGATTGGCTGACACATCAAGCTGTAGATATCTACGGAAGCGAGTGAGAGCGGTGATGGCTTTGTACGAGAGATCGTTGTGAGAGATATCGAACACCAGCCTCGAAGAAATCACTCTGTCTTGTCTTGGAATGTTCACAGCCGGTGATAGGGTCGAGAGACGGTTATGGGAGACATCAAGATGTTTGAGTTGAGGCATTTGTGTGATTATTGTCAATGAAAAGACTTTAAGGAGATTTCCACGCAGCGAAAGGACTCGAAGATATGGCTGGGGACCAGCATCAAACGCTTTCAGCTGGTTGTAGTCTAAATAGAGTTTCTCCAGCGGAGCATGGTGATGGAGATGAGAACGATTGAATACAGAAATCCGGTTGTGACGCAACACGAGGATGCGAAGTGATGGGAAAGCCGTCAGTGCGGTGGACAGATGGGTCAAGTTGTTGTTTTGGAAGTTGAGATGCTCGAGATCTGGTCGTAGATGTGTCGGAATTGAGAAGAAATTCTTGAAGGAGCAATCGATATGGTGAATTTCTGGATAGCAGCGACAGCGTTCTGGACAAAATGCATTCCCGGTTGTGGACGATATCCACAACACGCTCACGATAGATAGCAGAGACAATGAGCGGATCATTGCTGTCTTCTCATGTCTGAAATGGGAAAGAGTAGGGATATATAGGTAGAGTGTCGACTCAAAAAATTACCTGTATGCAGTGAACATTTTTATGTGAAAATATTCAATCTCTTGCGGAGATTACGTACCCGTGGTCCAAAAAATTATTTGAGCAGTTTTAAAATGTCAAAATTTGCCAATTTATATACTACCAAGATGACTCCTCTATGTAAGTAGTATACAACAAGTTGGATATCAAAATGAGTGAATATTTGCTAATAAGCATCCTAACTAAGCGGAAATCAAGCTGATTATCAAGGGAATTTCACGAACCGTATTATAATGAAAGTCTTCATGAAAAAGTCGAGGTCTTATTGTGCCCCTTGGTTGAGATTTCAAGTATTTAATTCAATTTTCACCGACATGGTTTTATGATTCACTAAATTCATGTTTCATTTCTAGAATCTGAATAGTGATATGGACCCATTATACATATTTCAATGTTAAATGAAGTCATTGTCTTTGATTATGTGATTTCTGCCAGTGGCAGGTTGTCTGTGATATGATCACGCTTAAGAAAATATTCTTGAGATCAAGCAAGAAAGCAAAAACAGGTCATCGAGTTGCTAATTTAACAAACATTAAATCTCCAAGTCTGTTATGAGAATCTGTAAAATACCATCATTCCTTCTGCATTACAATCATGATCACTCAATTCCGTAGTAATTTCTTCAAAACTGCAAAAATTTGCATATCTCACATTTGGTAACAATTACCAACTACATCTCCCTTGAGTTCATTTTATAAAATCGAAAGTGCATACACATTGAAGATTTAATAAATGCGGAGTTACCACTCTACCTAATCTACCTGCTCTATTGTGCGATGTATGTACAAGAACATGCAATTTTGATTTCATTTTCAAAATTCTTTCATCTGTTTTCACTTCAGTAGAAATTTAAACTTTGAATTTCCCTTTTTTCAAAAAGTTAATGTTTTGAAGTGCAATAAAAGCAAGGCTCCCCAGATTTATTTTAGAATGAAAACTATTCATTTTGAGGGTCAAACATGTTTCAAGTAAAATTGCTTATCAGTGACAGGAGAAACAGATGTTACAATAAAATGAAGCTTATATACAAAAGAGGGAAAGTGAACTGCATTCCATCAGTTCATAGGTCGTCGCGGTACATTCGTAGTGCTTGGATTCACCAAAGTTCTAGCTGAGTCAGAAGTTGATTATTCATTAATATTTCGTCATTAATCTCGCGAATATGCAGAACTTCAGTCAACTTTGTCAACCACGGCTCAGTTCTATAAATAATTTTGATGTTATGAGTCTTTGCTGAAATTTGTTGGTAGACGACTTCAATAAACAATGCACTTTGATCAGGCATCGCATAAAACCGCTTTGCGAGTGAGGTAGATTGAATTGGGATTAAAAGTGGCGTTGAATAGAATTCAAATAGAGAACATGTAAGTACATGTAAACTACGAATTATCTACAATGTTTTTAGTTGAATATTGCACAGAGCGAGACAGTAACTGCTCATGCAAATGAATGAATGCATCAAATATACTGTGAGGGGTTCTCATTGAAAACATCGTATACGAAATATCGTAAAGAACTTCTCAAAGGAAGACGCTATTCCAAGAAGATCCATAGCATATAGAATATGCTAACTACAGAGGAGAGTATCTGTTCAAATCAGTGGAATTTAGAAGGCCTGTTCCGAGATATCATAATTTATTAGGGAGACATACATATCATCTGTTTTTAAGGTTAGATATCATTTTTTTTATCATATAATGATAGCACAATTTCCACGTTCTGTATGTAGGCTATTCAAATCTCTTTACGACACTTTTCATTTCCGATGTTTCTGTCACGATGTTTTCCACTTGCGACATTTTCATTTGCGATGTTTTGAATGTTTTCAAAGCTTGAATTGAAATGGTCTCTGAGACTGTATTTAATCTATTTCATTTTCTGAACAGCGTCAGTGCAAGTACTATCAAATGGCCAGTTAATGGTCCGTTGATACATTTATCCGTATTGAGACTATTTTCATGTATGATAGAGTGGGATAATCTTGTACATGGGAGGCAATTCCGGACAGACGACATTTTTGGAAATAACCTATCTTCTGCATTCCGCAAACGCGCAATTTGATTGGATATCACTTGCTCGATGCGTCAACAGTGATACGTGGAAATATGTGCTTGTCTAATGTTCGAATCAGACAAATATGAGGATGATGGTGAATTACGTGTGCCTTAACTCTTTCACCCCGGAGTTAACTATTAGATTTGGACAGACTTATTTTTTGCAGAATGCGAAAATAAAGTTCTGATGATTACTTTGTATGTCGCATCAAAACTTAACTAAATATGAAAATGCCGAAGTATTCCGGGGTAATTGCGGATATATTTACAAATATACAAGGCATGTGGCGGGAATTATGTATACAGTATGTACATGTACTTTACCTAGTATAATGCGAAAACAGTCCTTGGGGTGTAAATGAGGATGGTCAACACAATCCCCGCAGATAAAGTTTGTGCGCTTACGGTTACCAGCTATGCAGTTGTGACCGTCTTTCACATGCTGCACAAGGTGCTTTTTGATTTTGAAGCGTTCGATCGGATCTGATGTCCTTGGTCTGCCAAGTTGCACCTGTTTCAGGACGTCGTCTGGATGCTGATCTACAGCAACTTTTATCATATCCTCAATAAGCAGTGTTTTATGCTGTTTCAATGAATTTTTAAAATCAAGATCTATTAAAATTATTGAATTTTAAATTGAATTAAAGAATATTAAAATCAATGAAATATATCTACTTTCTGTATTTGACAGCAGTTCCTTGAACACTGATAAGCGTTGCGTTTCCTTTGCATTGCCATTATTCACATAATAATTGCATCTCTAGATGCTTTGAGGACCTATGAATTCGGTTCACCATTGACCTACTTTCTCAATTCTTCTAAAAAGCAAAGATTATGAGAGTATAAAAAATCTGACTCAGAAAATGGCAGGAATTTTTGAAAATCGGAAATGTTTTCAATTTCTTAGTCAATTCAAATTACTAAAGACCATTGACAAAGTGCGTGTGCAGTTATGACACATGTTCATCATCCTCAAATGCCTGATTTTTCTAACAAACGAAGACAAGGTCAATAAAACATTATATTGAAGAGTTTTCGACGGCGTCTTTGTCAATTTAATGTAGCAACAACTACCTACAACATATTATAAAGAAGAAAGAAACTTTGAGAGAGAGGAGCCGTAGATTTTGAACAGAGTTTATTCGCAAACATGTTTCTGTGGCGTCGGTTGCCTTAAAATAGAATAAAAATAAAAAATAATAATAAATCGGTGGCCTTAAAAATAAAGACGAAATTCCTTTTGACGAATGCTCTTCCCTCGTATACAAATACTCTTGTGAGCTACGCAATAAAAGCTACTCGTCGCCATTTGCACAAAAGAATTAGCGAACACCTTAAAGGACGACCACCATCCGAAATTTCAATGCACGAGCATATACCAAAGAAAGAAAATTTCAAAATAATGATGAAAACGCCATACACTAAAATTGCTGAATCGCTATACATCAAATCTTTCACCAACAAGAATCAACTGATGAACAACAACATCCAATCAGAGCCACTTTTACTTTATTGATTTTCCAGTGATTGTAAATTTGTATAAAAACTAACTCTTTATTGTATTTTATCTCTATGCACTGATGATGGTGGCCACCGACGCCACAGAAACATGTTTGCGAATAAACTCTGTTCAAGAAAGAAACTATTTTTGACACTATACCGCAGAAAATTTATGGCGGAGATACAAGCTGAATAGATGGATAATTTCAGACAAGTTATTATTTTGCATACTGATACACATTACAGTACATTGATTGCAGGTCTTTTGGCTTTAATATATTTCTCTTACAAATTTTGCGCTCGTAGACACTAATGAGACTACGATGTAATATTTCTTCTTTAATGTCATTAACAGATGGAGGTAATCGATGTTTTAACAAAAAATGTTGGTATAAAAAGCTGTCATTACATTTAAGATGTTTTTGGATTCTCTTTCTCATGATACATGTGTATTGTGTCTACCAATATAATTATCATTACATTTGTCACATGGGATCTTGTAGACAGTATTTTTCAAACAACAAACATGACTATTGTTACAAATGCAAGAGAAAGACTTGCAAAGTATTGATTCCTTCGTTTTATTCGACATATTCTTACTTGCGTTTCATTCATGAAAGAAATCCGAATATGCTTGATTCATATTCAGATTTTCTGTAGTCTACTTTAAAAAGTAGTTTTCTTACCCTTTACATGTTTGCTCTGTTGTAGTTAGTTGTTAGAAAAATTAAATCAAGCATTTGATGATGATGAACATGTGTCATAAATGCACACGCACTTTGTCACTTGTCTTCAGAAATTTGAATTGATCAAGAAATTGACAACAATTCTGATTTTCAAAAAGTACCATTTTCTGTATCAATTTTTTTATGATCTGATTGGCCAAATTTCATAAAAGTTGGAGTGATTGTTAGAAGTATACAGTATAAATCAAAGGTCAGTCACAAAAATTAGATTAAGGGGTTTCAGGAGCTCTCCTGGGTAAAACAGGAAGCAGTCTTACAGAAAGCAAGAGAACATCTATAAAAGTGCTGCTAATTTTGATAGAGAACTTTAATATACCCGACTTTTGGTATTTTTCGTACCAAAATTGCCTTTTCGTGTTCTGTGGCGGACATTCTGAAAAAGTTCTGCAATATAAACTAAAAATGAAGCTTTGAGAGCAATGATATTGGACATTTGAGGGCGTGTAAGTGCCTGATAGTGTCCTACATTATTGCTTGAAAATATCTATGGTAATTGTATTGTGTGTAATATAGCTATGCATCTCGTAATGATGATATTAGCATCGATGCATTTGAAATACGCTTTAGAAATCTCAGTTAGTGAACATCTACAAATGTATTCATAGCATTGCTGTCAGCTTTTTCTTACATTACTGCTCAGTCCACTTCAATAACGGACAATATTATTAGCATAGATTTTCGGGCAACAATGAACGATTGCAGTCCGATTCAAAGAAGAATGCAAAGAAGGCAATGATAATTCTGAAGCGCGCAGCTCTGAAGCATTTTCATTGTGGCCATTCTTTAAAGTGATCCGCAAATACATTGTTACAGTGATTCACACGGAACTCATAAGCTATGTTTCCATCATTTTTACTCAATGAATGATTAAAAGAAACGTCCAAGGACTCTGTCTCAAACGGGCAACTATGATATCATCGTTGTCCGGCTTTTTTCTATTGAATCCAATGTCTAAGATATCGGACCGCAATAATACTGCACAGTAACAATGTGCGACATTTTCATACATGCGCTCAAATGTCCTGCATTGTTGCCCTCAAAAATTCATGTTAATGTTATATTGTGTATAATTGAACTGAGCTAGGCAGCAAAGGTGTGGGTACACATGTAGACACACGCGAGCTGGGATTTCTAAAACATATTTCCAATGCATCTATAAAAATAGGCCTATCATCATGGCGCGACACAAGGGTGGACCATGACTTGCGCGGGCCCTGCGTCCGAATTGTCTTACAAGCCCTATATAGTTATCACACAAAACTATTTTTAACCAATTGTCTATACTTTTTATACATGCATGTGCATGTACATGACATATAACATTAAAAAATGTATGAAAAATGATTCACTGAAAAGAAACCTGAACATCCAGAGAGAGTTTCAATACGATTACATAAGCTTACTAAGGATAGCACATTTAGTTTACATCAATCAATTTGAAATGCGCGGAAATAGGTCTAAAAACAAAAACATGTTTTATGTCTATGCGCAAACAAAACATTTTGACACTTGAAGGGAGCTCTACTAATTATATTCATTGTTTACTGCGTATTATCTTTTAAAGCTTTGGAATACCAAATTGACAAGTTTGACCTCATATTTTGTACTCAGTGTGTCGTAGAAATGTCTTTATGTTTATCTTTGTATATATGATGCATTATTGATGCAGACAGCCTAAAAATGCAAAGTTTTTGCACAAAGATAATATGTAATATTAGCGTCATTCCATTCTGGTATAACCGGACTTTTGAAAATAACATAGATGTATTACCAGTTCCATCGACACGAACCCCTTGAGACGGCGGGCTCACTGGCTTCTAATATGGTCCGCCTCTGGTGTGATACATTGCTGACCAGTTTTTCCCACATTGCACCTGGCTTATGGATGCACAATATATAATGCATATAAGATATAGGATAATAATATAATGACCTGTAAATAATATATACATATACCAGGTAATTAGTATGTATGATACTACATAATAAATAATATTATAATAACATATAATATAATAATATATAAAATGTGCATATAAGATAAATGAATGGTCAACATTCCGCCCTCCGAAAATAAATCCTGTGTATGCCCTTGTGCTACATTACCGGTTCACGCATCCTGATGTGATCAGGAATGAAATCAGACAACGCTACCCACTTGAGTGATATCTCTGCCATCGGCCAACAACCTTACATTGTCATACTCACCCTGTGGACATCCTCTGGTCAATCTCTGTCTTTTGTCCTTCTCAGACACAGGAAACGAGGCACAGGCTCACGGAATCCTTCTCCATCTCAGTTTCGATCTAAGGAAATTTGAAACTGGGATTAAAAGACAGAAGGAGGCCGAATAATTTCCTCACAACGTGACAGATCTCTCGTGTCTCTGAGGCTTTCCTGGGATCAGTCACTGCAATAAAAGGCAAAGTTGAGAAGACGATTTTTCTCACACTGCAGATCGACGCCAAAATATTGGTTGTGAATTTTCTTGTGTTGACAGTGGACAACAGATGAAGAGAGGAAATTGGATGATTGTGAGGCGATGATGATTACTGTTTCATGAATTAAAGATGAAGAATAACGAAAATAAATTCGACGCAATGAAAGGAAGAGAAAAACGTCCTCAGACTGACAGGGGAATGGTGCACTTGGGCAAAAGTTTAAACTTAACAGTGCATGTGAAGTGATGTGCTCTATCTCCGGGGATACCATGCTCGTCTCTTCTTCTGTTTGACTCATGGAGATCAGATATCTATGCCATTGTCCTCTCTTGTCTAAATAGGACAATTGGATGACTAGGATGGCACCGGTCAGCAACGGGTATGGTTCCGGGCTTCTCTGTATTTAATTTGAGATAACCTCTGATGTCAGTGCCGCATAACCTATATTTTTCACGCATAACAAGATCCACATGAGAAATACAACCTGTTTGAATATGAATGACATCACTAGGTGACATGCCCCGCTCAATTACGCGTAATTACACATGACCCTAAACATCGGTGGCTATGCGGGACATTGCTGCAACATCTGTCGCCAGTCCTGTTATATAGACTTTGCGTCTCATGTGTCTGCATGTATCAGAGACTAAACAATGTGATAGGACCTCAATTTCATGCTCAGGGAAGACAGAACATGCTTAGCGGTTCATCCGTGGTTCAAGCGGCAGCGCAGACAACCGTAGACGACGCGCAAACTATAAACGCTCGCCCGCGCGTATTCATAAACATTCCCTATGTTTTAACAGCATCAGATCAAGTGATTTCTGACTCTTAGTGCAGCGCGTATGTACACTTTAAATCGCTCAATACCAATCACATACGAAGGATGCATACCAAAATATGTTTTGGCATATTTCTGTGTGATCTTGGTATATATTTGTATGCTTTTCGCATGTTATTTCAAGTGTAGTATGCTTTACATACTAAAGCCATAACAGCACAATGTTAAAAGAAAGCATCAATCATGTCCAAAGTATGTTGATTTAAGGCTTTTTGTCAGTAAAGATCACACTAATGCAACTACTGCTTTGTAAGTAGTGAGATAATGACATTTTATAGTCAAACTAACAATACTGAATTCGATTTTAATACATGTAAGTCCGAGGCATTTCATGAATAATCAATAAGTATTTGACCATCAACAATTGTGCATTATGTAATTTTGGAACTAAGCATATTATCAATCCAAAATATAGACACATTATAATTCATGAACGCAAAAATAGTTATGTTTGAGATATATAACTCAACATGGTTGCTGAAAAGTTATCGTTGTATTGAAATGATGTTTATCAATTTAGTTCAAGGAAATGAGCTAATTATGATTCTTGTGAATGCTATAAGACAAGTTGCAAAGATGACATGCGGCTTTAATTCCACAACAAATCTAATCTAGTTAAATACCACACTTTCACAAAGAAATATTCACGGCTGGTATTACAGGAAAAAAGTTATTTGTAAGTAGTATGTAGTATAACATATTTTTTGCCATATAACATAAAGCTATTCATACGAAAGGCATAAGAAACACATGCCAATTTGCATCGGGTCTCGTATATAAAACATACCAAGAATTCGCATTTCAACGTAAAACAGCCAATCACAGTTAGCATAGTTCGTATCGTTTACATACCAATCACATACGAAAGTAAATGGCCATTCGTATGAAAAACATACCAGATTTCTTTATATATACCAGAATCTCGTATCAAATGTTGGTTTCAAATTGTATGTAAACTTGGTATGTGTTTGTATGTAATTTTCGTATCCAGCGATTTACAGTGTACGCGGGTAGAAGAAAAGAATGTGTCCTTAACCACGGATGTTTGGGGTGTTCCGTAATTACGCATGAATTACGCGTGGCATGTCACCTAGTGATAGGACCGTTAATAAAGCCTGTAGATGACATTAATAACGAAATTAAACAAGCGATAGATCAAATTGCCGTGCAAAAGATGTGCGGCTGGTAGGATTCGAACCTTCGACCAAGGTTGAACAGGCCTGTGCTCTAACCCACTGAGCTACGAGCCACTTACGCGACTTTGTCAATTGGCAGGATCAAACCCTCACCACACATCAGTTGTCATAGCAATTATAATCAATGAATAAATAACACGTCACAATTGTGACTGCCGACATTAAGGCAAGTAGCGGGGATCGATTGTCCACCAAGCATCTTAAACCATGTCGAACCATATGAAAGAAAATTATAAAAATTGATCTTCACCCACAGACTCATGATTCTTGTTTCCATTTTTTTGCATGGTTGATCTTCATAATCCATTGCAAAACAATCCTGAGCAGAGTGATATTCCAGCATGCCTCTGAACGATTCGACAGGAGATTTTGTGATTTCATCTTTATTGGTCACCATGTCACTGATTTTCATAAATTGACAATCGTTCCGAATTATTCATGTTAGCAAGACAACTGTCTCATTCTATTTTACAAGTTTATCAAGAATTTCCTGCTCTATTCGGTAGACATTTCGTGACTTATCGTCCACAATAAGTTACAATCATTTCAGGTACAACTCATTGATGCGATGATGCAACGTCAATGAGAGATGTTGCATAAGTCTAATGTACAGTGTAAGTAATTATCAAGTATTGAAAGTTTTCCTTCTGATGAATCCACAAGCAGAATTGCAAACTACAAACACCAAAGGACACATTCACAAATGACTCTGCTTTCAACTCATTATGTCCCCTTTATGAATACATGTTGGAGAAATTTCATGTCCGCTCTAGACAGCATAGATGTCAAACAATCCGACCTCTATGGTTTGACTAGAAAGGAAGCATTGGAAAATGCAACGCTAATGAAATGGCACAGCCTGTTGACATAATACCATAGCAATCGAACAATGAGCAACCAGTTCAACATTAAACACGCCAAATTGTCTGAAGTTTCAGTGACTGTTATCAACCGGATCACACAGCAAAGAGACACAGACGATGTCAAGTTCTACAGAGAAGTTTGTGAACGTATTTTCGTGTTCCTGCTTACAGTTTTAATAATGATCGGAAGGACCAACATTATTGAGAAAACTTGTGCGCAATCATCTGAATTCTTCAAATCCGAAGGAATCATGGCGATCGAAGCATTTTGAAGGAATTCACAACAATCCATATGCGGTGCACGACTACTTTTTCTAACTCTGTAAGGTATTAAAAATTTCTTTTTGCCCACTTAGTAAGGTCCTGCATGTGCCATCGGTTTGAATAAGTTTCTACCTCTATCAAAGTGACACGGTTAAACAATCTAATTCTGTGATACTATTTAAGCATGAAAATAACCAGCAACCGTAGACACTCAGTTTCATCCAACGAGGGATCCAAATCCGAAATAGAAGTCCGACTTTTCGCTTCGTCTACGTTGGTAAGTGTAGAATGGATGACAGCTGTTTGTTGATGTTCATTCCAGTCGCTCATTTTGTCAGTGATCTATGTCAATGTTGCTAAAATTAAAGAAGAATCAAATTGCTGACTATGCTACAGATGAAGATTCTTGGCATTTTTAGAATATAAGAGAAATAATAAAAAGCTTAAAAATTTACAAAGTACTACACAGACAAGCTGCCGGCATCTTCCTACTACGTATCAGTCACTGAAACCGCCATCGTTGAAGGACTGTTGTCATGAAAACACATGTCCCCGACGCATTATTGTTTCATTCTTCATTCTCATTCATTCCGACAATTTCATTCTTCATATTTCAAACTCTTGGGAGAGCTATCTCTACAAAGTGAGCGATTTTCTCTATTTGGATCTTGGAACTGAATCAGTCAGTGTCTTATTGAATGCGATATTAAATTTCATGTCAAATTCATGATAAATGACGACAATGACCGATGGCTATGAGATCAGAGATTATCAATTACAACTACTCCATCATCGGTAGTGAAGTTATTAATATCTGAAGCTGAGTCATGAAAATAAAGATGGAGATGACAAGGATGGAATAAGCGAAAAAATCAACGTTTTCTAGGTCTCTGTCGTGTATTTCTTTGTTTCTTTTATCGTAAATGCCGTGTTTTTTTTAAATAGAATTTGCGCTCATTGAGAACATGAAATACAAATCTCGCACCTCCAATGGTAACTAGGGAGGTGGACTTACAGAATAAAAAAACATTCAAAAACGGCAAGTGATGTTAATTTACATAAGGTATCTTCTATTCGTGACGGTCTTTGAAAAAATCACTACCAGCGCGCTTCTGACGGTCCTACTGGTCGAGAAATGGGACACATGGGTCCTCGTGGGTTTAACTAGTGTAAAACGGCCATTTCCTGATGTTTGCCAGCACCTTTCCCCATCGGACCAAACGGTACCTTGCCATGTCCGGCCCGACTGGGGTACACCACTTGCGTACACTGGTAGATAAAACAAGTTTGAAGTATTGAAGTGAGGCAACAAGCCTATAATTTTTGATTTACTGCTGTTTCAAGGATGAAAAAATTAATGATAAGAAAAACGATTTTACCATTTTTTTAGATGTCAGCATCTTAGTGATTTGAAATTGAGTATAGAACGGTTGGTGCAGATCGTCATTAGAAACGGTCGAAACCTGAATATTTCACTGAAACTTAACATGATGCACAGCAGATATTGCGAAAATTACGTGTTAATTACACCTCGAGCGCCACTGGGATGCTAGGTGATGCACACAAGTTCGAGATAATTATGAACGAACAGCTACCTCTCACTGTTGTCACCAGCTGTGGCAGAGCGCTTGATAATACATCATTTTCACACACCGTTTGACCGTCACTTGTTTACCAGAGTGACAAAGCATCCAATTAGAACATTTTTGACCTTTGATCAGTAAAGTAATGTTCATGGAATGATGTTCTCATACTTGAAAAATTTGAGCACAATCTTCCTTGACAGCCGTGGACGCTGCGTTTCGCGCTACAAGGATTTCTCAGTGCGGCTGGGAATGGCTCAAGCTGGCTTAGAATGTAAAGAGTTGCTAAACAGCGCTGCACATTGCATATCATACGTCTGGTCTGAGATCTCAGACTGCGATTGTTTAGCCTGGCATTGCAGTGCGGCTCATCATCGCAGAGATTGCAGATCAAGAGTGAAAGTTTGAATCCCGGGCGAGCTGGTGATCGGCAATCCTTTTACTTGACTCCTGCAATAAGATGACAAGCAACTTCATGCACACAATAAGACAGGTCGTCTCTTCTTCTGTTTGACTAGAAAGGAAACATTGGAACATGTAACGTTATTGAAATGGCACAATCTCCTGACTAAATACCATAGCAATCGAACAATAAGTCGCCAGTTCAACATTAAACACGCCAAATTGTGCAAAGTTTCAGTGACTGTTATCAACCGGATCACACAGCAAAGAGACACAGACGATGTCAAGTTCTACAGAGAGGTTTGTGAACGTTTTTTCATGCGCCTGCTAACTTTTTTAAAAATGATCGGAGGACCCAACATTATCGAGAAAACTTTTGCGCAATGATCTGAATTCTTTGAATCTGAAGGAGTCGGGGCAATCGGAGCATTTTGAAGGAATTCACAGCAATCTGCAAGCGACGCACGACTATTTTTCCTATCTCTGTAAGGTATTAAAAATTTCTATTTGCCCACTTATTAAGTTCCTGCATGTGCAATCGTTTTGAATCAACTTACACTTCTAGCAAAGTGACGCAATCATGTGCTATCAGCAAACCGCTATAGTCCATTCTACTTTCACTAATTTAAAAGAAGCGTGTCTGATTTCTACGGTCAAGTCCACACATTTTGGTTTGACAGCTCACTCGCCATGTAAATGTGGCGGTTGAAAGAGTTTAGGATGATTAGATTTCTAAAACTGTTTTTGATTCAATTATCATCCTTTCTCAGCGACAAAGCACTCATCTCATCCATTTCATCAACCTAGTCAGAAGCGGAGAGGATATCCTGGGAAATGAATGATCGGCTAGAAGATTCTTACAATCTCTGGCAACTTCATGATGAGGTCAGAATTTGAGATTGGGGATTTATAGCACGAAAGGATTTCCGGCGACGGGTGGGACCCACAGCTAACAAGAGTGAGAATCTATTTATCGGTACTGCGCATGAATCTGTCATTAGGCTCTTATTCACTGTCCTATTGTGTGAGGCTGTTACATACTTTGACGACCTCTAAAATGATCTGTGACAACTTCTTTATAGTGATTATCAAAACTTAGTGGCACTGCAATTAATTGGCAGTGACTAATTGATTGCTGTGATAAAATAATTGCAATTAATTAATTACTGTGATAAAATAATTGCAATTAATTAATTACTGTGATAGAATAGTTGCAATTAGTTGATTGCTGTGATAGAATAATTGCAATTAGTTGATTGCTGTGATAGAATAATTGCAATTAGTTGATTGCTGTGATAGAATAGTTGCAATTAGTTGATTGCTGTGGTAGAATAATTGCAATTAGTTGATTGCTGTGATAGAATAATTGCAATTAGTTGATTGCTGTGATAGAATAGTTGCAATTAGTTGATTGTCTCAGTCATGGAATCTAATGCTCCCTGTGGGGACGAATCTGGCGAAAAGCTGGCAGATAATCAGCGACATATTATCATGCAATAGTTCAGTAATCATTTTTAGCATATTCGCTGGCGAAGTTCGCCGGCGACAATTCGCGAATTCGCGCTCTGTATGCCACCTTTTACTTTTGACTTTCTCTCTTATTTTCATTAGTAATCCGCCTCTACAGCCGAGGCTCTATTTTCTCCCTCACCTCACCATCACCCACATATGGGTATTCTATCTAAGAAATAAGTGCAGACTATCATTCTTTCATAATGATAAGAACATAGAGAATCCGCTTATATCAATTTTCATAACATCTCTTGACATTCAATAATTTACAACAATGACAAATATTTGAATAGTATCATAGTATTTACTGCGACATTTATGGAAGATAAATCCTTTTTTAGTTTAAGCCTTCGTGAATTAAAAAAAATCCCTTTTTATCAGATCAGACTGAGTATACAATATATATTTTCATGTAAAGTTAATATACGAACATTACTACTTACCACTAATTAGTTGCTACAACATCCACGATTTCGCCGGTTGGCGAAAAATCAGCTCGCATTAGTAAACAAATATCTACCAACTAATTATAGCAACTTTTTCGTCAACTGTCGTTTTGAATTTTACACATGTTTTTGGATAGATGATGACCATTTTCACATGCGGAGATAGTTTTTACACGAAAATGAACCTTTAAAAAATTATCCCCAAAATCGCTACCTCGATAGATAATCTGTTGATATTAGCAAGATGTGTTCCCACAGGGCTTATGTTGTCGACAATCGGAGGGAGTGTAAAGCATTACTTCTTTTAACTCAATTGAAAGCTAGGTTGACATCATGTATGTAGATGAGAAAACGGAATAACAGTTATGATTTCAAAATCAAGAATTAGTCTTTTCAAACGGTGATGATAAATAATTGCTTTCAATTGATTGACAACACCATTGAAAAATGTAATAAATTGATTGACATGACTGCATAATTGTAATTGATTTTTGATACCGCTGCCTTTCTAATTAGAATTATTGAAATTATGAAAACGTAAGCATTCATCTACTAATGATTATATAATTTGTGTAAAAATTATTAGAATTAGTTATTAAGTCTTCTATCTAAAATCATTTGCTCAAAAAACTTGCGAATAATGATAATTTTCTTGAACCCCCACCACCCCCCCTATAGATACCGTCAATGGCTTTTATTTGTTGTACAGAACTCATTCATTTTCGCTCTACACTGTAAACTCTAGGGCCCGAAATTTCGCTTGAATTAGCACGAAATTTGGGCATTAATTCTAACCAAACACAAGGCACGAATAGGCACGAAGTTCATAGTACCGAGTTCGTGCCCATTGATTTTTCCTTCGATTTCATTGGATAAACAATTATCTGATTTGGTGCCTATTAGTGCCTAAGTGGCGCCTCGAGGCACTAGAAAGGCGCTAATTGGCACGAAATTTTGGCTTCGTGCCTAAATTGGTGCCCTACAGTTTACAGTGTATAGTTAACAATTCAGAATTTAAGATCACCAATTTTGATCGACTATTCAAACTTAGGCTATTAAGCTTGTTAACCCTCGCCTCACTAGGATGTTTTGACAAGTACGCCCTGCTGTGGGGAGGGTTCTGCATATTTCGAAAAAGAGGTCCAAATTCAAAGCAAAATACACCAAATGAAAGCTCTTATGATGACGAGTCAGACCATCATGATAAAAGTATGTAGGAAGTAAAGTGTTGAGATTTGAAATATCAATAAATATTGGCAAGTTTGTGTCCGGTCCAATTGCGAGAATTCATAATTTTATATTTTGAATTCAAAAAGTAGAAGTCTAAATAGAATCTACAAGGGAATTATCATTTTCTGCTCAAATTGACTCGAGAGCACTTTCTTTTATAAATTCGAATAGTTTTAATTTTATATAAAGACACCTGAGAACATTCAAAGCGAAAATAGTGCAAAAATTCTACAAATCTGTGGCGCATTCAAATTTTTGGAATCTCATTGTGACGAAAGCATTAAGCCGATCTTCTTCAAAATTGGTGGAAAGCTGTGGAATACGTCTAAAATAAGCTGTCTAAAATTTGGACTTCGTATCTTCTTCCGTTCAGGAACAAGACCAAATTTTCGGAAGGGGGTAAGGCTAAGGTTGACATAAACATTTATCTGTGGAGCTACACACATTCAGGTTTGGCGAGCCCCCGAATGTCGACAGGCATCAAAATGTTGGCCGACTTTATCCACATGGAACCACATTCCACATTCCATGTCAAAATTTATGGCTTTTGACTTAGTGCTTTTCATTACGTGAAAAATGTCATTTGTAACAAAATTTGCAATCTTCGTCCCATTGGATTAACATGTGTTTTTCTTTGATCCTGTCTATCAAGAAGATGAACCCCAGTGTGGCGAATGTTAATGATTGCTGCTTACGGCGCTGAGATACAAAATATATCAAGAAGTCACTTTTGAGTACATAAAGAGATTGATAGAATTTATTTGTGAAATGATTATAACCAAAATATACCTAAATCGTCCTGCAATTCAATATTTTGAGTATGATGATGCAACACTGTCTCTCGCTTTCTCAATAGTTGAGATTCCTTGTGCATTATCCTTCTTTTGTTAATAACATAACTAAACAATTATGTTTTGTCACAGTTCAGTAACTGCTTCAGAGGCAAAAATTGTTACAGAGCTGTTCGTAATTTCTGGGACAACATGCGTCCTGCACAAGTTGAATAACATTTCACTTTGATCATTCAGCAACAGTTACCGACAGTAAAAACATTCATGCGAGTTAATCTTATGTCGAATCTGCGTTTCTCCAGTTGAGCGTGTAAATGTTTGTAGTCTTTTCAGCACCGATTCATGCACGCATGGAAATTTAATGAGTTAAAACAGCACATCAGAATCTTCGCTGTATAAACATTGATGGTCAGAGATATGGAGACTCTTACGGAGTTGGATCATCTTCTAATACTTTGCGGCGTTCTTGCAATCACATCAAAGCCAACCAGATCACATTCTGAAATTTATGTAGGTCTGCAATGCATATGAAGAATTTGTGAATGAAATTGATTTTCTCATTGTCAGTGTCATAGAAATACGACTGTTTGCTTTGTCAAAGTTAGTCAGACAAGGATGGGCAAAATCATGTTGGTTGATTGCAATTTCCATAGAAACAGAACTGTTCACGGTACTTATGGGCTATCCCCCACGTTTTCAAATATGTCTAAAATCTGCAAAGGTGAATCAATCGTCACCAAACTTCACGTAAACGTACTTAAGCATATTTTCTACCTACATACAGAATTTTATGCAGATCAAACATGTACGTTTTGCATGAGAGACGATAACGTGATGTGCAGCGATGTCAACAGCCTGATCTGACTTCGTCTGTTCAACATAATTGGCTACTCGTGTGAGCATTGTTCTCTCTCCTTCTTCGTCTCATCCACTGCTATTTGAAATCTTCCCACGACCACTACCTTGCCACACCTTTATCAACCCAAGTATATTAATATAAGGGATGTGGCCTGGTCATCATCACTTCACGAGTTGTCGGGAAATGACTTTGTTGACCTCAAGTGCTTTCTGCTCCGACGGTGAGGTCATAAGAAGTCAGATCAACCTATTGACATCGCTGCACTTCAAGTTATTGATCCTAATTCAAAAAGTATATGTCCGATTTGCCTAAATATTTGCATGTGGGTAGAAAATAACCTTACTTACTTGTGCTTAAAGTTTTGTGACGATTGATTCATTTTTACGGATTTTAGACAAATTTGAAAACCTGTGTAACATCGTCCATCACGCTGTTACACAGAAAAAGTCATAAGCCGTCGTCCATCGGACATAAGGCATGAAATTATGCGGCTGGTGAGGTTTATTTCCATCATCTATCAGGCAGCAGCCGCGAAACTGTTCTAAAATTGGAACAGCGTGAAGAGACGTTTGAGGGAGGTATAGGAAACTGTGATTTGCAAAGAGAAGCAATGTATCGGAAAACAGCTCTTTGTTCACCAAGTAGGACGAATGAGGACAAAGATGAGAAGAGCCTAGACAGTAGTCACAGCAACGGTTGATAGTAAAAAATAGCGATGACGGAATCGGAAGGCTCTGACTGGATTTCCCTAGTGTAACTGCGGTCCGTGGAAGAAGATGGACGATGAAAATCGTCTCATCACGCCTTCTTCTATGTGACAGAGACCTTAGTGAGACGAGGAAGGGCGATAAATGTTTGTTGATTGTATTTATATGCTCCATGATGTTCATGTATGGGTGTTGTGCGAGGACAATAACACGGAGGAAACCACTTCTCCCTCCCGAGCATGCACTTTATGTGATTCGACCGTCTGCAGTCTGGTTGATAATTAGCCATCGTCTGATCCACTTGCGACTTCCACGTAGCTGGATTACATGGGCGTTAAACATACGGTCGACTGTAAGGATATAGATGATATTAGAATATGGTTATTAAACTTCTAATCATCTTTCTAATCATCTAATTGATCTGTCGAGGTGAATCAACTCAATCTACATCCGCCCACCCCACCTTCGCATCCGCTTCGCATCCGCTTCGCATCCGCTTCGCATCCGCTTCGCATCCGCTTCGCATCCGCTTCGCATCCGCTCCACATCCGCCCCGAATCAGGTCCGCATCCGCTCCAGATCCGCCGCACATCAGCCCCGCATCCGCTCCACAACCACTCTGCATCCGCTCCAGATCCGCCGCACATCAGCCCCGCATCCGCTCCACAACCACTCTACATCCGCTTCAGATCCGCCGCACATCAGCCGCGCGTCCTCCCCACATCAGCCCCGCGTCCGCTCCACAACCACTCTACATCCACTTCGCATCCGCTTCGCATCCGCTCCACATCCGCCCCGAATCAGCCCCGCATCCGCTCCACAACCACTCTGCATTCGCTCCAGATCCGCCCCGAATCAGCCCCGCATCCGCTCCACAACCACTCTGCATCCGCTCCAGATCCGCCGCACATCAGCCCCGCTCGCGTCCGCTCCACAACCACTCTACATCCGCTTCGCATCCGCTCCACATCAGCCCCGCGTCCGCTCCACATCAGCCCCGCGTCCGCTCCACATCAGCCCCGCATCCGCTCCACATCAGCCCCGCGTCCGCTCCACATCAGCCCCGCGTCCGCTCCACAACCACTCTACATCCGCTTCGCATCCGCCGCACATCAGCCCCGCATCCGCTCCACATCAGCCCCGCATCCGCTCCACATCAGCCCCGCGTCCGCTCCACATCATCCCCGCGTCCTCTCCACATCAGCCCCGCGTCCGCTCCACATCCGCCCCGAATCAGGTCCGCATCCGCTCCAGATCCGCCGCATATCAGCCCCGCATCCGCTCCACAACCACTCTGCATTCGCTCCAGATCCGCCCCACATCAGCCCCGCATCCGCTCCACAGCCACTCTACATCCGCTTCGCATCCGCTTCAGATCCGCCGCACATCAGCCGCGCGTCCTCCCCACAGCCACTCTACATCCGCTTCGCATCCGCTTCAGATCCGCCGCACATCAGCCGCGCGTCCTCCCCACAGCCACTCTACATCCGCTTCGCATCCGCTTCAGATCCGCCGCACATCAGCCGCGCGTCCTCCCCACAACCACTCTACATCCGCTGCGCATCCGCTCCAGATCCGCTCCAGATCCGCCCCACATCAGACCCGCATCCTCCCCACAGCCACTCTACATCCGCTTCGCATCCGCTTCAGATCCGCCGCACATCAGCCGCGCGTCCTCCCCACAGCCACTCTACATCCGCTTCGCATCCGCTCCAGATCCGCCCCACATCAGCCCCGCATCCGCTCTACAACCACTCTACATCCGCTTCAGATCCGCCGCACATCAGCCCCGCATCCTCCCCACATCAGCTCCGTGTCCGCTCCACATCAGCCCCGCATCCGCTCCACAGCCACTCTACATCCGCTTCGCATCCGCTCCAGATCCGCCCCACATCAGCCCCGCATTCGCTCCACAACCACTCTACATCCGCTTCAGATCCGCCGCACATCAGCCGCGCGTCCTCCCCACATCACCTCCGTGTCCGCTCCACAACCACTCTACATCCGCTTCAGATCCGCCCCACATCAGCTCCGTGTCCGCTCCACAACCACTCTACATCCGCTGCGCATCCGCTCCAGATCCGCCCGTTCACACCATCCCCTGTTCAACTGTTATTCATCCGCTTTGCGTCCTCTGTCAATCCACTGCACATCTACTGCGCATCTGTACCTCATTTGGACCATATCTTCACCGCATCCTCACGTTTTTCAGGAAATCAATTGCCCTTACACCGACGTGTCTGTGTTGACCGATAGCCTGAGACAAATGATTTAGAGTAGGAGGAATCTCCCTGTTGCAATAGACACTCGATGAACTCGCTCAATCGATGCTCACATGAAGTCACTAAAGATGAAATGGAGATTTCTATGTTGTCTCGCCAGCTGACGATTACCGACAGAGAGACGGTGATTGATAAGCTGCTCCCTCCGTTGGAGAGTGGCTTTGGAACCGACATGGAGATTAGCGTTCCGACTTTTTCCCAACGGGGTAAAGCTTGTAACTGCCTCGGAGAGAACACTCCGAAAGGCTCTTAACGAAGGAAGTTTTGACGAACTGACATTATTTACGGCCGAGACATCGGTAATTGATATTCATAAAATGGTAAGTCGATTCACAAGTTAACAAATGTTGTAGAAGACTTCCTTATCTGAGTTCTGCTCAATCATATCTCGGTTTCACTTCGGTTGTTATGGGATTGCACATAGGAATACGGGAATAATAAAGGACGAGAGGACTGTCACTCTGACTGACAGCAGTTTAGTACTGGTACCCTGTCATAGCACGCTGCAACGATTCACCAATGTCCGTTGCTCCGAGCGCACAGCGCCCCTCCTACCGAAAATTTTATCTGGCTCCTGAACGAAGAAAGATACCAGCTGAAAATTCTAGATAACTTATTTTCTACGTCTTCCACAGCTTCCCACCAATTTTGAATAACATCGGCTGAATACTTTCGTCACAATGAGATACCAAAAATTTAAATGTACGACAGCTTTGAAAAAAAACAAATGTCATTTTTCATGGCCACGCCGCTTCTCCTAGTGAATGAAATTGCGGAATGAAATTGTATCAGACATTTAAACAGGATGTGAACATGACTTTGATTGACGAAGGCACAGAGATATTGACAATGGCGGATGACAACAAAAATGAAACATTTTTCCAGACAAAATGAAGCAGAACCAAGCGAGACGGATCAAAGGATAAAAGTAAACATACATTCAGAAATCACAATTAGTAGAAATCAGGATAAAAAGGCAAAGTTGATAAGAGAAAGTCACAAAAGTCTCAAATTGAAAAGAAACTCTTTCTTTACACATAAAGGTGGCTTCAACACTTATACAGACACTTTCTAAAATTGGCAGTGAAAATTTAAACCGAGTACGTTTTAAAATAGAAAAATTGAACGTCTCATCACACAAAACTTGAGAGCGTTTGTCGCAAGTGATCAAATGTCCGGTAATGGCGAATGACGGAGCATTCGTAGATCTCGGGCGTTTATCTTTTCATTGAGAGGCGCCATTTTGGAAGGTGTTCAGCTCACTAGGTGACATGCCACGCGTGATTCACGCGTAATTACGGAGCACCCCAAACATCCGTGGTTAAGGACATTCTATTCTTCTACCCGCGTACATACCCGCTGCACTAAGAGTCAGAAATCACATGATCTGATGCTGTTAAAACATGGGAAATGTTTATGAATACGCGCGGACGAACGTTTATAGTTTGCGCGTCGTCTACGGTTGTCCGCGCTGCCGCTGGAACCACGAATGAACCGCTAAGCATGTTCTGTCTTCCCTGAGCATGAAATTGAGGTCCTATCACATTGTTTAGCCTCTGATACATGCAGACACATGAGACGCAAAGTCTATATAACAGGACTGCCGACAGATGTTGCAGCAATGTCCCGCATAGCCACGGATGTTTGGGGTCATGTGTAATTACGCGTAATTGAGCGTGGCATGTCGCCTAGTGCTATTCGAGCTCACAGTGCCTCATACAATTTCACTAAGAGAAGCGGCATGGCCATGAAAAATGACATTTGTTTTTATTTTAACATAGTTTGGATGGGCACAAACTAAGCAGTTATTCTACGACAAATTTGTCGAATTTCGCACTCTTTTCGTTTTGTATGTCTTCAGGTGTCCCTATTAATATCAAAATTATTCGAATTTGTAAAAGACAGTGTTCTCGTGTCAATTAGAAAAGAAAATGATAATTCCCTTGTAGATTGTATTTAGACTTCGACGTTTCAAATTCAAAATTTGAAATGGTTTCTGAGATAGTGCAGGAAATAATAACAGTAGTAAAAAATCATCCATTGACCTGGTATTTGACAGCCATAGTGACCTCCAAAATCAAAACAATTATTATATTCTGATGCAGGAAAACCACACTTTATAATGAGAATGTTTATTATCGACGCGTTTCGATCGACAGCACTGCGACCATTATCAAGACAAACTGGATGTGAAACATGATTGTATTGACACTGTAACATACAAAAATTCGAAATTCAAGGTCTCATACAGAAGTGAAAAACAGACGCACATGAGGGCATAGAGATAAGAGAGAACGAAACATAAAAATAGAATTAGCCAGAAAACCACAGAACTAAGAATAAGGTGCAAATTAAATAGACGACAAAACTCTGATTGAGGTGAGAGGATCAACGAAAGAAAAACCGGAATTAAAATTCATACAATTGGGGTCAGAACTAATAAAAGCGGATTCAAAAACACGACGAAGGCTAACATCAGAACTCCTTTTTAAAACAACAAAATTATCAAAATCAGGGTAGTGGTTACTACTAAAAGAATGAACTGAAAGGGCATTATGACCGTGCTCCTTCGTCCGAACATCAAAACTCCTACCAGTTTCTCCTATATACGACTTAGAACAATCCTTACAAGAATTACGATACACACCAATTATTACACTTTCGGGACGAGTTATTAATTAATCTAGATTTCAAGCTATTAGGATAAGTGAAGGCAATGCGGGGATTATTTAAGTGCGCTAAGCGACGATTATAAACATTCTTATTATAAAGTGTGGTTTTCCTGCATCATTTACCAGAAAAAGCTATTTTTTTCATTCTAATCGTTATATTCTGAGTTGTCATCATCATAGCTTCCTTTCATTTAGTGCCTTTTGTTTTGAATTTGGTCAAATGGTTTCTGAGATAGTGCAAGGAATAATAACCATAGTGAAAAATCATCTCTCTTGACCTTTGACCTTGCATTTAACCTTACATTTAACCTTACATTTGACCTTGCATTTGACCTTGTATTTGACCTTGTATTTGACCTTGCATTTGACCTTGCATTTGACTTGCATTTGACCTCTACAGTGACCTTGAATACCAAAACAATGACGCTCTTGTGACACATCATCATGAGAGTTTCCATTTGGTGTATTTTGTTTTGATTCCGGATCTTTAGTTTCGGAAACCAGCAGGGCGCGGCACGTTAGTCAAAACACCTCAGTGATTCGAAGATTATACAAAGAGCACAAACAGATATGATTGCTGGCACTACATAATGTTTATCGACATTTACTCGAGCACTTCCATAACATCTGTGGATTATGAAGGAGGGAAACAAAGCCACAAATTCGTTTAGGTTTATCATGCCTCCAAAATGTAGCAGTGTTTTAATATTATCATGATTTTCGCTGACTTATATTGAGAATTAGTGATTATGCACCCATTTCCAATTGTGAAAAATGAACATCACAACCATCTACAAATGGTGAAGCCACTCACTGGTCAATCCATCAGGAGCAAGGAAGTTGAACCTAATTTTGGTGGAAAGACTGCAGGACGGCTTGATGGGACGAAATCCACGTTTCATTTCATATAGATTACCTTTTAGTTGTTAATAAAGATAGCAGAGTGCCAGTTTGCCTGCGTAAGCCGTAGACACTGCGTTTCGCCCTGCAGGGGCTGGTCAGTGCGGCTCAGAATGACAGGATAAACAAACGCAGAGCAGCCTGTTTTGCAATCCTGCAGGGGTGACCGCACAGAAGCACTGTTAGGCTGACAAAAATGCAGCAGTATCACTAACCCATTGAAATTTGCTTGTCACTACAACTCACTATCTAACAATGTTTCTGTGCCCAGCTTGGTCAGCTTGGTCGAGCCGTACTTGCGAGCCCTAAAAGGACGAAACGCAGCGTCTGCACCTGCAAAGGAATTGTGGTGCTTAAATTGTTCAAGTCTGAGGACATCTTTCTCTTAGTTGTCAATATAATAGACAGCTAGAAATCTATGCACTGATAGCAGAACTCCCGGCAATACCACTCGAAATCAACAACACAAAATTAGGTAATCGAAACCTATTCTACTTTATAAAGCATTATCAAAGATAAATGTACAAAGAAGTTCAAAAATTGCCATATAGTTTTTGTGTTGTGTAGAGATTTTTTCTTTTATGGTAGATTGCGAAAGTTCTTGGATTTCTATATATTCACCGATTCAAAATACCGGTGTCCTCTGCGATCAGTCGCGGTCTAGGTGATAGCATTCTAGATGTCCGTGTGAATATTAACACCTTTTAGTCTTTAATATTGGCTAAGCAAGCTTTTAATCCATAATCTGTAGACCTGACAGGCAATTTCTAATTGACACTTAGCTGCCATTTGAGCTGCCGACATGAGCAGGTGTCAAGCACAATTTGGGTGCAGCCAAACATTCCTAACAATTCCTTCGGTCTACCAATTATCACTGTGAAAGGCAGCGGGTATTGGATCAAGGATGCGGTCCAGATCCTATCAGCTACTGAGAAATAATGAGCGAATCTGATGCCACACCACTGAAAGTGATGATTATCCTTGATCCTACGATTAAATCAAAACCTATCTAAAGACATTAAGTGATCAAAAGATTTCTATTTATAGCATATTTATTTCATGGAATAAGTGTTTATGAAGGTAACAGCGATTGGCACTATTGGTACTTATGAGTCATCTCCCCCCCCAGGTTTCTAAATTTGTCTAAAATCTGCCCAAATGAATCAATCGTCACCAAACTTCATGTACAAGTACTTATGCATGTTTTCTACCCACATACATAAATTAATGCAGATCGGACAAGCGCTTTTGACACTAGAGACGACAACGTGAAGGGTAGCGATATCAACAGCTTGATCTGACTTCGTCTGTTCGACGCATTATTGTTACTTGTGTGTGCATTGTTCTCTCTCCTTCTTCGTCTCATTCACTGATATTTGAAATCATCTCACGAACACCACCTTGCCACAGCTTTTTAAAGTTAAAATATGTTAGTATAAGAAATGTGGCGTGGTCATTGTCACTTAACGAGTTGTCGGGAGATGACTTTGTTGACCTCAAGTGCTTTCTGCTCCGACGATGAGGTCACTGACAAGTCAAATCAAGCTGCAGACATCGCTGCTCTTCAAGTTATCGCCCCTATTTCAAAAAGTACTTGTCCAATCTTCATAAAGTCTTGCACGTGGGTAGAAAATATACTTAAATACGAGTCTCTAAAGCTTTGTGACGATTGATTCATTTTTACGGATTTTAGACATATTTGAAAACGTTGGTGGGATAACCCATAAGTACGGCAGTATTTTAATTTCCAAACAAACGTATACGAGAGCAGTCTTCATTGTTTTTGCACGTTGAATTTATTCGAAATGAATCCTATAATCATAAAATCTCGGTGACAGTGCGATATCTTGAGGCGTAGGAAAATAAAATGTAAAGGATGAATTGCTTCGTTAATCACTTATTGGAAGACTATATAAAGAATGATCGCAAAGTCACTTACCGCTGATGCTAAAAGATTTCCTTGAGAACGATGGGTCACGGTTGAATATATTTCCATTCACATTCTTTTAATGTTTCTTGTCACTATGTTTAAATCGTCCAATCACAGTAGAGAACAAAAGGGCCTGTCGTCCAATCAGAATCAATTTGATTCGGAATAATATTTATTGTCGCACTCTTGAAAACTGAAATGACTTTGCATTAAATAATTCGTATCTCTTACAGACAGACTATTCTATTCCCTTGAATGAGATAAGCCCTGTTTCATCGAAATAAAGCTACGCACTATCATATATGGCGCAACAACTAAAACAGAATGCAAACAGCAGAATGCAAAAATTGCCGATTAGTTAAAAATCAAATTCTAAATCTACCATCAATTGGCTGCAATTGTCTCATTCCTCTTGATAATTGCTCCTGGGTAAGTATACCTGCATTGAAATTTTGCACATTGAGCACTGTCGGGCGGTTATTGTCTGAGTGACTGCTGGACGCAAACATGTGGCGAGCATTGGTCTTATTGTTTTGTTAGTTTAGTTAACACTCCTGACACACGCGTTTTCAAGGCACTATTCGGTCGGTCAGTACGTTAGATCACAGACGAGAGATGTCAGTAATTTTGTAACCAATCCCTGTTCTAATTGACGAAAGTTATCTTCCATCAAGTACATGAGTGTTGTAAAGAATACCGAAAGTATGTACTTGTAAAAGTAATGCAGTCATTTATCAAAATTCCTCTCTTATTGTCTGCGATTGATGTTGAATCAATGATAGGGCAAAATGATTAATTAAAAATCATAAGTCAGTATGATTCTGTATGATGACAACGATCCAGCCGAATCGCGAATCGCTCTGAAATATCAGACAGTGCGATTCGATTATCCGAACCGATTTTTCGATTATCCGATTCGAAAATGAAGTTACGAATATTCGGATAATCGGTTTATCGATATTTTATTATTAATATTAACAACTCGAAATACGACAGAAAAATTTTCTAAATCATGGAAGAAATTCATGAACAAACATGTACAACTGCGAACATAGTTTCAATGAATGAAGCCACTGTTAAGCAGTCGTATCATGTGTTACGGGTTATTATTTTCTTAATATTCCCAAAACATATGATTGAAAAATGTAAATGAAAAATGTGGATAAACTATATTGTGAAAATAAATAAATGGTGCAAACAGTCCTTACAAGGACAGATGGTACGTTCACAGTTGTAAGACAGTCACAGCACCAACAGAGTCTCCAGATTCTTCCAGGACCACAGGCCGTGGTGATCACGTCCGCAGCAGTTCGATGATAGTTCGCACATAGAAGATAGGCTGCAATACCGTCAACGGCTCTCGCCGACAACTTCGCTTGGAGAGACCAGATTGAGAGAGCGGGCGTTGTTCATGCCGTGTTAAATACGTCTGTGAAGATTCGCTCACGGTCAGCTACCAATTGTTTGGTCATCCATTGTCTGATGACATGTCATGCCTGTTGTCAGTCATGTACCGTAGATAGCTGACAAGTTGGACTTTTGTATGACATTGGAACTTGAAATGCATGCCGCGGAAAAGTTATTGCTCTAACAATGGAATGGAGATTGCTCTCACAAAACAATAAAATGCATTATGAATGCATAATAAAGCAAGAAGACAAACTGCCTAGCACACAACACATGTTGGATAGGAGTTTCTTCTAATTGTAAAAAAGCACAGCTAAAAGGACAGTAGTAGAAAAGTACAGCTTGTTGGATAAAAGATGGTGCAAAGGGAAGTTGATGATAATTTAAAAGCTTGTTGAGCGAATCAAAACCAATAAAATTTCACCGATAATGCAAAGGAATGATGCTAGCACAATTGCAAGCATTTGAAGTAGACCTATGATGCTATGAAGCATTTGAAGTACAGGGTGTCCGAAAAGTCTGGACACATAGAAAAAAGCGAAATTTTGTTCCAGATTGTGTATTTTAGATACGAAGTATCACAAGCAATGGCGCGTAGTACAAAAGAAGTCTTACAAAGCATGTTCTACGTGCTCTCCATAACTGGCAACACACAATCGACAACGTTTAAGGAAGTTATCTTGAACTTTCCGGAGCATCTCAACATTGCCATTGATGAGCGCACATTCCTCGCCAATTCTCTCTCTGAGATGATCGATGTCGCAGATCTTCACTCGGTAGACACGGGCTTTCAAATAACCCCATAGGAAAAAGTCCAAAGGGTTTAGGTCTGGGGATCGAGGTGCCCATTCCACGTCGCCTCTTCTGCCGATCCATTTAGGAAATGTTTCGCTCAGCCACTTCCGTACACTTGCAGCATAATGGGCCGGTGCCCCGTCTTATTGGAACCATTGTGGCAATTTTCCAAGCGCTTGTAACTGTGGCATCACATTTATCTGCAAACACTCCAGATAGGCAGCACCTGTTTGATCATAAAAGAAAGGACCCAACAATTCAGTGTCAAATATTCCACACCATACCATTACTTTTCGCCCACCTTGTTCCTTGCAGTCTGAGATCCAATGTGGGTTATTTTCTGACCAATATCGAGAATTGTGTTTGTTGACCTCACCATTAACATAAAACATGGCTTCATCAGAAAATAAGATATTGCGCAGGAAAAGATCATCTGCTTCACATTGTTGAATGAACCAGTCACACATTTCCTCTGTGAGTTTTTGAACAAGTTGTAACTTGTAAGGGTGCCATTTCTGCTGTTGGAGAATATCATGAATGGTACTTTTGGGTACTCCGAATTCCTGAGAGGCCCTACGTAATGATTTGGTAGGACTGTTATACATTGCATCCAGTAGACCAATTTTTGTATCGTCTTCAGTTGAGGGGCGACCACTGCGTTGTTTATCATGGACGCTGCCAGTTTCCTTAAATTTCCGTAAGAGTTTAGCAATCGCACTGTATGTAACACCTTCAATATCAGGATTCTCTTCCTTAAATCTCGCTTCAATTTGACGGAAAGAAAGGTGAGTATTTCCACACAAAAGTATCAACTTCACCTTAACTTCTTGGCTCCAAGGCATTATCAATCAGCTTTAAGGAATGAAAACACTCGGCAATTTAGCAAACTATCGTGAATCAATATCATTTATAAACCATTGGCAGGTCGATGACGCGTCACAAATGCATCAGACAATGAGGAAATAGCTAGTCAAGGTCACCCACGCATTGATCACGCGCTTGGACACTTCGAAAATAAGAATGAGAGCTAAGACTTTTCAAATGCAATTTTTCCTATATGTCCTGATGTTTCGGACACCTTTGGGTCCTTTCTTTTATGATCCAACGGTAACAGGTGCCTCCTATCTGGAGTGTTTGCAGATAAATTTGATGCCACAGTTACTAAGACTTCCTTTGTACTACGCGCCATTGCTTGTGATACTTTGTATCTAAAATACACAATCTGGAATAAAATTTCGTTTTTTTCTATGTGTCCAGACTTTTCGGACACCCTGTAGAACGATGATGTAATCTTCATATCCAATCACTTCGTTTGTTGTCTAAGCCGACAAACAAAGGTGCTGCACACAACAACATGGAACATATGCAGTTACTGTATACAGTATCCAAGCCATGTGTATCTAGAAAGGACTTCAACTGGCAGAACATACAGAGATGAGGACAATGTTTTTAGAAAGTAAGGAAATAAAGTCATTCCATGAAAAATGATGGTCAAAAGTCACACCCAGAATTTTTACATAGCGTGGACGATCAACATCAGGAATATTGAAAGGCTTTTAATCTGTTGGAATACCTTACCGATGCACAAAAGTTGATGATAACTTTTACTTCGTAATGCGCCTGTTAATGTGTCTACCACCGGCCCTGTGACCTTCTGGTAGAGTGTTCGCTGTGCGTCAGGGAGACCTTGTTTCAAACCTTTGTCGGGTCAAACCCAAGACTTTTAAAGTGTGTGCACTCCACATTCTTGCTAAACACTCAGCACAGAAGGAATGGGAGTAAATTCTCATACGATGATGAAAGTCATCCCAGTAGCCATTTATAATAGAATATAATGCTTACTAATTTAAATTATTAGTTAAAGTAGTCCTAAGGAGGACTGATGGCGTTCTCCAATCCGCAAGTGTACAAAGGCAATGAATGTTACTGTAACCATTGGATTAATCAGTTCTTAAAAGAACTCAATGTAGCTTTCTCGTGGCAACGAATTAAAATTGATCAGCTTTGGCCAAATATCTGGTAAAAATGGAAATCTTAAGACTTGTAATACTACTCATTCTTGCTGTTAATATACTAATACCATAGATTCCAAACACTGCCGTATACACGTTCAAAACAGACTTCTAATATACTGTACCGACTACAGATGCTGATAGTGGAAATAGAATAAGACAATGGTCACCATAGGTTAAGGAAATTAAAAATGGATATTATAAAACAACAGGAAACCGATGAATAAAAATTGGAAAAGTTGAGGTAAAATATGGAAATACAACGATGCTACTACACTGATTACAAGTGAACTATATCTGACACTACACTAAGTGGATAAGTGGAAAGTGGATAATGGAGGTAAACAATAGAACTACAATGACACTCTACTACACCGAAAGCAATGAAACTATACACACTATACCTAAGACTACACATGGAAAATACTATTTCTTCACTTGAATTTGTTATCGCCAGTTTCTTCATCCGTCTATAGTACTTCATGTAATTCCACATTTCTTCATTTGAATTACAATACATCGACCACTTCTTCAGCTACCGATTAAGGGATATAAAACATAATACTGCAGTCCGTCAGTCATCAGCAGGTACTCGTCTAGTTGTGTTTCGACCCCTAACCTGAACACTCAAACCCAGACGAGCGGGGTCCCACACATAGTGGCTGACAAAATACTGAATAGGTAATGATATGTCTTGAAAGATATGTCACAAAGATAAATCAGACATCATTCAATTGTTGCGTTTCCCACATGTAAACAGATCCTGTCATTAAATTCATCCCATCAATAAATACAGTATGCTTTTTGCGATCCTCACATGTAAACAAATCCTGTACATCAATCTTTGCCTTTTCGATTCCCACAAGTAAACAGATCCTGTTCATCCTCGAATCTCATAAAGATGTAATCGCTGTGTGATAAATATGTAATCCGCCTTTACACAAACTTCGCCTCATACATCAAGACTTAAGAATGGGAGCTCTCTCATCTCCCGTAAGCCACGCTAAGCGCTCTGTATTCACTCTTCACGAGCTGTTCTGTGGAACGTGGAAGAAGGGCTCCGTGCTTAATGTGCTTCCGAGTATAAGCAACGTTAACTAATATTTGTTTTATTTATTTTTCTTTCGCTCCAATCACATGCTGATGTTAGAGGATCTGATTTCTTTCCCTTACACAGAAACTCAATAAAACAGCATCATCAGCATATTCTGCAGCCATACTATCCAAATTAGTCGGGGAAGGATCATGTCCGACAGAACAAGAACTAAATATAACCGGACCAATACATGATCCTTGCGGAAGCCCACTCGTAGTATGAGAGGGTTAATTCATTCGTCTTTCTCAAAATTATAGCTATTAACATCTGCCGGTTTTTTCATAACTTTAAATACATCTCATCAAGCTGACTTCAAAGTTGAATGCACATCTTTTACCCATATTCTGCCAAAATTGCATGTTGCAAACCATTCTTAGCTTGTGAGTTATTTCCAACTCAAACTCATCAAGTTTTGAGAAAAGTCGGCCTTGGCTGTGTGCACGTTGTAGCGTACACGTAATTTGCAATATCTTATGTACAGTAGTGGCCAATTTAAAGGGCCCACTCACGCGGATATATATAATTTATACTATTTGCTTTACGTGGCCTGTTAGATCTTAAATGAATGATTTAATGATGAAAAACTTGATAGTTTGATGCTTTTAGCGTGTGATGTTGTTCCGGGTGAAAGTTATCTAGCTGACTTCGTTGCGGCACGGACAATTACGAAGGAAAACAATAGCTTTCAGGTCATCCATCGAGTACCTATGGCATTGGTTCGAAGATCGAGTGACACCTCGCAGCTGATCCGTGGTCAGATGATTGCGCTGTACAATGAGGGATATTCTCAAAGAGCAATTGCTGAACGTCTCAAGGTTTCCAGGAAAGCAGTTAGAAAAGCAATCTCATCTCCAGACTCCAAGCGTTCCGCATGCGGAAGACTCCCAAAAAGTACGAAACGACAGGACCGAGTTCTTAAAGTCCTCATCACCCGGAACCCTCGATCTTCATCACTAAAACTATCTAAAGAAATCAGTGATATTGCTGGAGTGGAGCTAAGTGCGAGGAAAATCCGCAGAAGGCTTAAAAATGATTTTCGACTTGTGGCTCGTAGGCCTGCGAAAGTACCCTTGATTACTGAGAAGCAGCGAAGATTGCGCCTGAAATTCTGTCGCGATCATCTGGATAAAGTTGCCGAGTGGCGGGATCGTGTCATGTTCTCAGACGAGAGCACCTTTCAGCAAGTCCGCTGTGGTGGCTTGGGTTACGTCCGCCGTAGGTTTGGTCAGTGCTTCGACCCGCATTTCACACAGAAGACGGTGAAGCATCCGCCATCAGTGATGATATGGAGATCACTTCCCGTGGACGATGCGGCTTGGAGCTGTTCTGTAAAGGAGAGAAAGTCAACGCAAGTCGCTACCTCCAAATCCTCGAAGAGAAGGTGATCCTTCATATGGAGATCAGTGAAACAACAATATTTCAGCAGGATTCATCGCCTTGTCATACCGCGAAAGTTGTCAAGCAGTAGTTCAATGAACACGATGTCGCTCTGCTGCCCAACTGGCCTCCCAACTCACCGGACCTCAATGTCATCGAAAATTGTTGGGTTCTCATGAAGCAGAAGGTCGCCGCACATCAACCATCTTCAGAAAAAGGGCTGTGCGAGATAATCAAGCGTGTCTGGACGCAGGAGATCACAGAGGAGTACTGCAAGACTCTGGTGCAGAGCATGCCACGTAGATTACAAAGTGTCATCAAGAAGAGGTTTCCCCGTTAAGTATTGACATGCATTGTTGTCTTCAATACCAATTATGACTGGATATCATATCTGCTTTGTCATTCATCATATGGAATTAATTTCTAAATATTTTGACACTAAGAAGTTGAATAACAGTAAATTTAATGAAGTACAAGTGGGAAAAAGCATGAAAAGTGAGGTGGGCCCTTTAAATTGGCCACTACTGTATCTTATATATGCATGTATTAATCACTGCTGGCCACGTGGGCCACAATGCATCGTGGCCCGGACTTCATCTGAATTTGCAAGTCTCTTCCAGCCCTTGTCACGATTATCTTCTCATTCGCGGAATATCCATTTTCATAGTTTCTCATTTCTTCGTATTCTCCAAATGCCGGGACTTCTATGGGACGGGTTTTCATCTACAGGCCCATCTCACGGAATTTGTTGTCCCACGGACTTCAAGCAAGCATTTTCAGAAACATGGCGTGTCATGTACATGTTCATTATATCTACATGTATGTTGAAGCTGCCAAACTCTTCATAAACAGTTAACAATCGTGTTATTTATTCTCCTTGGACCCTTCATTTTCTATTGACAGCATTTTTGAAAAGAGAACCCTGAATTGACAGCTTCAAGGTTTTGTTCAGTGACAGACCAAATTTAGTGGAATTCCTCGAACAGAAGGTGTCTCAAAAATCAAGGGAGAAAGAGCAAGAAAATATGCGGTTACCTCTTATGACCTCTTGTGCATTAGTTCGGCAGTCAGAACGAGTTTCTGCTGGGAACGAGGCCAAAAATGAGACTTTCACAGAAAGATGTGCATCCCCTTTTCGCATCCAGGATATTTGTAATTCCCTTTTTAACATCCACTTAATAAGTTAATAGCTCCTCGTTAATTTAATCTTGCTCATTTACAATTTGGAGTCATCTGTGCCGCCTCCCTCCCTTCCAGGCGTACTATAGTTCTCTTTGGTGGAAGGCTCACATAGACTTCATTGAGAGAAAGTGCGCACAACGATTGTACAAGTATATTTTGCATCGAATCAGAGCTTTTGCTACTCCTGAGCAGTTTATTTTAATTCATAATGTTCTAATCAGTCTCTTTAATAGAGCATGCTCGCCTTGCTTTCAAGACTTATCAAAAAATGACTCTAACAGACCACAGGCTATTCAGAGGCGCTGTTTTAAAATCAAAGGTTGTGGAGGAGTCCCTGATTTGGAAACAAGACGGAATTCTGCCGCATCAAAACTATTTGAGCTTATTGGAAAAGCCGAAACTGCAATTAATTCCGCGACTTTTACCCAGTGGTCGAACTTCTGTCCCATACTCTCAAGCTACTATGCGGCGCAATTCTTTCTTTCCGATAATATGTATTCTCAGGTCATCCGTATTTTGTGATTAATTTTACAGATTACCTTTCATCCGAAATTCTTCATAGCGAGTTCATCGTAACGTTTCTTTTTTATAATCAGGTGTGTGATCGTTGCTACCATTGTATTCACATGTATTTCCTGATTTCAATTTTCTACTCAATCAATAGGCTCATCTC
This sequence comes from Prostheceraeus crozeri, assembly GCA_907163375.1. Lineage (NCBI taxonomy): Eukaryota > Metazoa > Platyhelminthes > Polycladida > Euryleptidae > Prostheceraeus > Prostheceraeus crozeri. Next base: position 41,924 of record CAJQUW010007248.1, read on the forward strand.
TCTACTTGTGACTGGGTCGCAAGTTCGCGCAGGCCTTGATCGTCTTGACGCGCATTGATTTCTTTTCTGCTTTCTGTTACGACGGCATGAGAATCAATTATCTCAATGAATATAATCTCTTTCACACGAGAAATTGTTTGTTAAAAATGTACATGCTTCCTCGTCGTGCACACGTGCTCAGAGAACCTAATTGTGCAGCTTAACTTCAGCTATACAAGCATGATGGGGTCAAGGGTTTTGCTTGTGCATGGAGACAATAGGATAAATGTAATGTTTTCATTCAACCACGTGTGATTTCATGTATAAACTGACTTATCCTTTTTGAATCAGAATTCACGAGGCGAAGACGTTCTTTCAAGAATATTTCAAGGAGTGAAATGCATTGGAGAAAATATCTAAAGTAAGCCTATTCATTTTCCTTTTGTCATATTTTTTGAAATTAATGAAATAATGTTATCTTTCCGTCATTCAACGCACAAAAATTAATTGATAAATTGCATCAAAATATATTTCGCGATCTGGCCTTGTCAACTGAGATAGAAAGAAATCCTTAGCAAAAATGTTTGGGAATTAAATGCTAATTCATTTGAAATCTCTATATAAATTTGTAATATGTAATTTTGTATAGAGATTTCAAGTGATTTAGAATTTGATTTCCAAAACTTTGCTTAGGATTTCTTTCCATCTCAATTGACAAGGCCAGATCGCCGAAATGTATTTTGAAGCGTTGCAACATTGAAGAATAGCATTATTTCATTAATTTAAAAAATATGATAGGCACTCAAACTCTTTCTTTATAAGATCAATAGAAAATACTAAAAATGTTCCTTTTTGATTTATCTAAAAAAGTAAGACTTAAACTCGCTCAAAGTTCCAATCAAAGTAACCCTATCGGAATTCTTCTATCAGAATGTCGGATTTTTTTTCTCTCCACAATATTCCATTCCAAAACGCTGAATCATAGAAAGCGTTTGATTTCTGAGCGAATCTTTTGATGTTGTTGGATAAGAAACTGATTATTTTCAAGTTTTTAGTTGGGAAGATAAATATTGATGTTAATTGTAATTTATTTTATTAACATTTAATTTCAATCTTCATTGGAGGATCATCTTCAGGCATAGAAGGAAATATTTACATACACAAAATTCAAAATTCACATTACATGAAGGGTAATAAGATATCATGATGAAGAAATAAAGAGGAATAGAAATGTGAGTATGAGACAGATAGTATTGGGCGACATTTTACCAATAGCTATGACATCAGAAATTGACTGTGATCTGACTAAAAGAAAAATGCATTAAAGAAGAAGGAAGAGGAAATGAAACGATGTGAATTAACACCAATATTTATCTTAACTTTTCTCAACCAATAGCTTGAAAATATAAATAAACTTACAATAAACTGAATTTTAGCTGTCAAAACTGCATCTACTTTTATAACAGCGCTCTCATCTCATGCCTTTTGACAAATATTAGGTATGCACGGGTAATAAGCATTCTGTGAAGCCACAGGGACAAGAATATGAAGAAGTGCAAGGCCACGAAGCGGACAAGGGCTCCTACGACTTCCTAGTGCACCTGGATTCATAGAATATCTCATCTCCTACCTCTAAATGACGGAAGACCATCGTGCGCAGTGGACATATATAAAATCATCAGTTAATCAAACTTGCAGTCATGGAAAGTAGGATTTGGAAGCTCATTACACTACTGTATAGGCTATTATCCAACGCTTGTCTATGGTGATCATAGTAATGAAAAAGTGCCATATTTTGTGATATAGAACGATAACACATTGAAAGATATTTTTTGAAGTAATATGGAACGGCAATAGAAAACGACAATATTTGACAGCCTAAATAGTACATAGCTTTAAATAATAAAATGGAAATTAGTGCTACCGTAGAATTGGATCTATCATGCATTCTAGAACTCTGCAGATCATAGACATCAACATAAGTGTGATGCTGTATCAAGGAGGTCTAGATATCTATAATTGTACAGGAGGCAGTATGACGCTTTCTGTGGGAGAGCTTCGAAGGCCTGTTGCAGAGATAGGATAATCCAAATTCTACTTGCTTATGCATGCCAAAGCAATAAACAGTTTTGGAATTTATCTTGCATTGTCAAAGCAGGGTCAAAGTTACTTCATTCATTCCTGATCATGAATAAATGCAGTGTTCACAGAAACAAAACTAATTATCAATTGAATGGTATATCCTATATCTCAGTATACCACGTACCAAGAAAAGCGCTTCATGGAAAGTTTTGCATTGATTATGTTCCTAATACTGTTACAATAACAGAAAATATTCGAATCTGCCGAAAACGTTGGCCGTCCAGGGGAATTTTCATGACAAGAAAGGTACGATTTTTAAGACTAAAAGATCCACCAAGTGTATTCAGTTGTAATAAGGCATTAATACATAACTGTACAATTATAGATCTCCTTGTGCTGTATATAGATGTCCATCTTTAGATCCATTTCTGCGCTACTGAAATTAACATAGACATAGTAGAGGGCCCACAATGATATCTGGTAGTCTATGTGAGATCGGCAGGCAAAGACAGATGTCGATATCTAAATCTGTTAGATGACCATAGCGCGTTCGATAATAGTTATACAGCTACTCCATCCGTACTCTATTCAAAGATACAGCACTCGGCTTCGCCTTGTGTTATATTTTGGAATGTGTAACTATTCTGTCATTCCAAGTTAATGCTTTTCAGAAGAGTGCTATCGGGAAGTATCCGGAGAAAGTGCGTGTATATCATCCTTGGCCCGGGTGGTGTGATTTCCTAATCTGCATGTTTACATTAATTTCATTTAATTGCATTTTTTCTCGTTGCAAATATATATTTGAATCCATTATTTATTTAATTTATTATTACTTACTTCTGCTGTATAATTAAATTTTTAGCACTATTTTGATATTCTATATTAACGATCCTCTACCCGTTGGGGGCGTTTTTTGCCCCTCTCGCGAATTTGTTGAATATCTTTTAAACCAAGGAAGCTGTGGCCACCAGATTTCAAGCAGCTTACTTTCTACGGATTATGCAATTTTTGACGCGAATAAATTTATCACGAAACTTTTGGTGTGAGCTATTTTAAAATTTGAATGTTTGGAATATTTTGGCTGACTTCGGTATTATTCATTTGTAATGTATATTTTGGCATCAATTTTTGATGAAATAAGTTGAGATTACATAAAGGATTCTTCCTAGAGCTATTCACAAATGCACAATCTTTGAATTAGAAATTGTCTGCTTATTATGCATGCATGAACGAAACTTTTTCAACTTATTGAGCATTATTCTACTTTTTAGTTCTGCATTTGCTCAGCAATTATTGCAATTTTTCTGAATCATGTTGCATTTAGCCTTAGTCTCGCTTATAGTCACCGAATTGGGTGGTTTCTTCACCAGCAGAAACTACATACTTCTAGTGCAACTCAGCCGGAAGCCAGTTGGCATGGCTGAGCGAGCATGCAATCAAATCGACCCACCACTTCTTTGTGGAGTCATGGAGACGGTACATCAAGTTTTCAAAAGATGCTTTAAAGCGACTTCAATTACCCCCGATTATGGACCGCGTTTGGCGATTAACTGCTTCCTCTAACTAGATACTTCTCTTTTCTTCTTCTCTAATTCTCTATTGAAGGACAGAAAAATTGTTGTCAGCAGAGGCGCATTTTTGTTACCATAGAAATAGGTGCATGAATTTCATTCAACAAATTTGAAAATATAAAATATTATTTTTTTACACAAAATCATCGATAAAATAAAATCTAAACGACAAAATGGTTTGCTTTAAAATAATTTAGAATAGAAGCTGTCTACTAAATCTATACTTAAATGATAACTGTCCATGGCGCATTTTTTAAGTTCTCAGTGTAAAGAAATTATGTTATATTCATTAAATACACATACGGTTTTACAAAAATCGATATAGTGAGAAAATTAGTCGACTCTTAAGTTATGTACTCTTAAGTTATAATTGACATATTTCTTTTTAATAATTGTTTTAACTAAAGATTAGGTCAAACCTATATCGCAGGGGCATAAATTTGGTAAGTTCTATGCCGCCAAATACCTCACAATTTAAGCCTATAGATAAAATAAAGCAGAATGAAATCACAAGACTGTCTATATATCAACTCTGGCAGCATTAGTTAGAAGGAAGGTTGCACAGACATCTTACACTTACCATATAAAGCAGCAAAATATTTGTCACAGGACGTTCTTATTCAGATCAAAACAAAACTTTCACTGCTTTTCAATTTTTTGAATTTAAACCAAATGTGTAAAATGGTAAACTTTAATTCTGATTATCAAACTAGCAGACATTCATATCAGATTGACAGGCAGACCAAGATATTTCATTATAAATCCTTCCGAAATATTTTGTCAGCGATCTAATTTGTATAGGCCCAAAAAGGCGCCAATATTACACAAGTGGAACATTTTGGATTTGTCACTATATTTCGAAAAATATAATAGGAATGAAATATTTTTGTATATAGCATACCTATATGAAGAGGTATACATATTATAAGTAGCTAAAATCTGAAAACCAATCAATTGCTTTTGCTTAATTGGAGCTGCTGAAAAATCGCTGCAACCAAATTAAACATTGAAAAATATAACCAATCTTTTTTGATTGAATTGTGCGCATAAAATCTAGAGACATGACATTTTAATGAGTCAGATCACACCAAGACACGCCAATGTTGCCAAACATTTTAATTATTTACTGTGAAATATCATATGTCCCACATTCAATAAGACATATTTCCAAAATCTAGCGATGGAACATTGGCGCCTAATGGGTTTAGCTCACATTTTGACTAAATACCAATGAAATTATATTTAACAGATAACCGTCCTGTTTGCCATTGGCGCATTTTTCTATCACATTTTCCAGGCTGCACTGCTTGTAAATAGTATGAAAAATAAGAAAAATTGGCAGATTTCAAAAACTGGTCGATTGATTTTTCGGCAAGTTTCAGAACTAAATGTAGATATTTCAAGGAACATATTCTGTAGTTTTCAGACATGGCACAAAAAATGACTTATTTCTCATTTTTCCGACGTGAGTGATGTTTGAGTTGAACAAAAAGCTTGAATTATTTGACCTTTGACCTCATCTAATACAATGATGTAATCTCAGAGCGACTAATACTTATCATTTTATTAACCACCTTCACCAGATCTTTTGATTACTGTATGGTTCATTAGTCTTTGTTGTTATTTCTCATTTCAAATAGTGATCTATTGGAAATGTGTTTAAGATTGGCGTTTTTGACTTTTGACCTTCACCTCAGCCGAGGGAAAACTTTGAAAATAAAGGTGATGTGTTGTTTGGCGAACTCCGAATGTGGCGCCTGGTAAATGTTCTTTGTTCTATTTTATTGTTCTACAGTTGCATATACAGTCCCGGACAAAAGTCCTCGATATTGTCTGCAAATTAGCTGTTATACCTATGAATTCGCATGTACTATCCCAAAGCTTTTCCTAGTCAAAAGGCTAGTGTTTCTATTAGCTATCTTTATTCATGGAGAGAGACATTTGATTTTGACAATTTATGGATATCAACGGTCAGTATTTTGTATTACGCCCAGATGCTCGAATAACTGCAGCGATTCGGCGTGGCATGGACGAGATAAGCCTTTCACAGTAGTCTGGAGTAACTTCTGTCACCCATGTTTCACGAATGACATCTTTCAGGTGGTTCAGCGATGAAGGCTTGCGACTTTCAATTTCTCGTTTGATTTTCCACCACACGTTTTCGATGGGATTCAAATCCGGACTTGAACTAGGCCAAGGAGTCAGAAGTTGGAATGGTTGTGTTTCAAACCACTCTCTGACAAACCTGGTTGCATGAGCTGGTGCTCCATCCTGTTGAAAAATCGTTGTCTGGCGAAGAAGCATCCACAGCGGAAGTTTTTGCTTGAGCAGCTCGAGATAACATCGAGAAGTTACAGACGTGTTTTGAGGTACGAACCACAGTGCCCCTCGTCCACTAGCGCTGATCGATCCCCAGATGACGCTGGAGGGCTTTTTCACAGTCGGCAGCACATAACAATCAACATAGCGAGCGTTGGGTGGACATCGAACAAAGGATGAATAACAGTGGAATTGTGAAACAGTCACTTCGTCACTATACATCACTTGACGCCAGTCGTCAGCAGTCCAGGTCCAGTTGAGATGGGATCTCGCAAAACTCAAGCGATCGCGAATGTTTTTGCACGACAATCTGGGTTTCTTTGCTGGACGATAAGCCTTTAAATTTAATTCATGCAAGTGACGGCGAATCGTACGGGCACTTGGAACAGAATCAAGGTTGCTCAACGATTCACAGATTTCAGTGCTTCCTCTTGTTGGTGAAGAAACACATCGACGACGAATCAAAGCATCAGTCCTCTTGCTCGTTGCCCGCGGATGTCCGGTTCGGCTCCTTGATAGTAAATTTCCCAACACTTCGTTTCTTTTGATGGTATAAGAAACAGTCGATTGGCCAGTTTTCAACTTCGAAGCAATAACATTTTGAGTCAATCCTTCTTTATGGAGAGCGACGATCTGTGCGCGGCGAGTTGGTGAGACAGGTCTGCACGTTATGGCGAAACAGGACAAATGATACATCAACAGTGCTATCCCAGATTACCATTCATCATTGTGTGACCAACAAAAACAGCAGGAAAGATACTCGATAGCGCTATTATCTGACGGAAGCATTCCCAAGAATTAGCACGCCCAAGAATTTCCAAAAATTGTATCGAAGAATAGGTGAATTTGCAAGCTGATGTGTAAAACAAGGTATTTCAGACCATTATCGAGGACTTTTGTCCGGGACTGTACGTTACATTTTCGAAAATCCTCTCAATTGTCTTACTTCGTGGTATTCATGCATTTCCATAAATTCTCATGCTCACTTTCAGCTGATGTGCATGAAATTTAACGGTTCTTCAAAATGAACGTTTTTATTTAAAAACTGAAAGCACTTTTTCCATTTAAACTTTTAATAATTAACTGCATTGCAAACAGTTTTCAGAAGAAAACAGAAAATATTACAAACATGGCGGAGTCAAAATATAAGTAGTATACTTTAATGCGTAAAGTTTTCATTCAGTGAAGAAGTCAGCATGTTCCAGTGTCTTTTAGACAAAACAGCAATGACATCGACAGATTATCAATACTAAGCCTACCTCAATCCTCTGACCAAAAAAACCGCAAAAGGCAGAGGCACACGGGATAGTGTCCCATTCCTTGGCCTTGTGATCTCTTGGTCTTGTGTTCGATGCCAATAAATTTCGGCGGAAGTCGGCAGAATTTACATCCAGATGAACACCATTTCGGAAATGCCCTGAAAATGAATTAAAATTTTCTAGAATGTCAATTGTTAAATTTTGTATTTTGATTTCGGCTGGGAAAACAATTGCATGGCATCATTTGTAAACTGCAATTTCGCTTTAGAAGTTATAGAAACAAACATTTTTGCGGCCGGCTCAATTTGAAATTCAAATTTAAAATTGGCATCTTGATTTTTTTTCATTTTTCATGAATCAACAGTATGCATTTTTTTTGACTCTTCAAAAATTGTTCATTACAAGCATAACTATATGGTGTTGTGAGCATCATATTCTGCGTTAATTTTAGTACTATAAATAGTAATTTGAAATTTGAACGTGAATAATGTCTTTTAATATATTATTACATTTTTCTATCTTTACAAATGTCTCGTTCTAATGACCTGTTCGCCATAAAGACAAGATTGTGAATCTCTCGAATGGGGATATGTATTTTGCATTACTCTGTGGGTTTCATATTTAAAAATTCACATCTTTTTCACGGGTGGTCATCTTTTTCACACTTCAGTCCACTTTTCGTCGTCATCATATTTGAAGTAGCTGAAAAATGTCACGGCTAATCATTCCCGTTACATATGCATACTATAGAGTTAGTTACATGTACATTGCATGTAGGGATGTGGAGTCCTATCATTTTGATAGGACTCCGACTCCGACTCCGGGTGGCCAGTACATAAAGCCCAGTTTTTTTGAAAAAAACTGGTAACCTACATCATAGATCATTATAGGCTTACCTGAGCCTATCTTTAGTGATCATTGCTGTATCAATTATCAATCATTTTCGATGAAAATTTATCAAATGTCGCTTTCAGTTGGATGCATACGACTGGGCGCCTCCAATCTTGTTGATGTGTGCTTCACACGGTTTTCTCCAGTCTCTACCAGGCAGGAAAATCTCCATCCTTCTTAAAAAAGATTAGTACACTTTCGATTTTAATACGCGCTTTGGAGGAGCCATCATACAAGATTAACGTGAGGTTAAGATGTGATGTTCTCAAACAAACTAGTATTTCAGGCTTGTCTCTGACGTGACCTTTGGTGCGTAGGTGTGATCGAGGCTAGGAAGGCTTGTCTTCTCTACTAAATCACCGAGTAAAAAAGACAATCCTTTTTCACTATCGCGGTTCATTCCCTCAACTATTACAAGCTTTGCATGCACTGCTGTCTCAGTACTTTTGTTTGACGGAGAAAGTTGACATCAAGACAGTGACAGCCATATGTAAGAAGATAAATAATTTGTTTGTATTATATTTCGGGTCTACTTATAGGCCGGAGTCCGGAGTTCTATCATTTGATAGGACTCCGACTCCGACTCCGCATCCCTGATTGTATGTACATTGCATGTACATTGTATGTGCATTGTATGAACAATTATACATGTCCAATTATATATTCACTCATTTTGGGAGATAAGATGAATGTGTATGTTAACAATCTTGAAATGCACATACATAAATATAATCTAAATATGATGCAGAAACATTACATCAATATTCAATGCTACTCTAAATGAAAGCCATCAATTTTTTAAAAATCTTTGAAAATCTTTAAAAATGACCTTGCAGAAAGTCAATTTTTCCAAAATTTTTACTGAACCTTCAACATGCATACAAACTAAAAGTCACAAAAAATTAAACTTCTATCTGACTTAATTTAGGAGGTATAAAACGAACACCCCCGGCGCTGATAGGATTAAACAAAGCGAAAAGTCGGTTTTCTAGGTAAAAAAATTTGTCCGCTTGCATTTTATTTTCATTTCGCGATCTTGCAATGACTAAAAATCATCCAGAGAATTCGCACGAGGTTTTCGTGCGGTATTTCAGTTACTGCTTCATGGCGTGCTTTTAGGCATAACTAACCGGTTTGGCAATTAGTAAGGTAAATTTCAGCAATTTTAAAAACTGTGTAAAATTTGGTGATCTCAATTTTTGAATTGTTATATACAGAGCACGAAGATCAGGAAACTGTGTGCCGTGAGTTTATGAGATTCAGAGCAATACATTTGAAGTTGACGGGGAAATCAAAAGGAAATAGTCCGGCAGCAAGAACGAGTCCGAAAGTGAGACTGTCGCAGAATGATGTACACCTCATAGTCCGGCAGCCAGCACGAGTTTCTGCAGGGAACGAGGCCGAAAATGAGACTTTCACAGAATGATGTACACCTCATAGTCCGGCAGCCAGCACGAGTTTGTGCAGGGAACGAGGCCGACAATGAGACTTTCACAGAATGATGTACACCTCATTGTCCGGCAGCCAGAACGAGTTTCTGAAGGGAACGAGGCCGAGAATGAGACTTTCACAGAATGATATACACATCATAGTCCGGCAGCCAGAGTGAGTTTCTGCAGGGAACGAGGCCGACAATGAGACTTTCACAGAATGATGTACACCTCATAGTCCGGCAGCCAGAACGACTTTCTGCAGGGAACGAGGCCGAAAGTGAGACTTTCACAGAATGATGTACACATCATAGTCCGGCAGCCAGAACGACTTTCTGCAGGGAACGAGGCCGAAAATGAGACTTTCACAGAATGATGTACACCTCATAGTCCGGCAGCCAGAACGACTTTCTGCAGGGAACGAGGCCGACAATGAGACTTTCACAGAATGATGTACACCTCATAGTCCGGCAGCCAGAACGACTTTCTGCAGGGAATGAGGCCGACAATGAGACTTTCACAGAATGATGTACACCTCATTGTCCGGCAGCCAGAACGAGTTTCTGCAGGGAACGAGGCCGAGAATGAGACTTTCACAAAATGATGTTCACCCTATGCCTGCTACGAGTCTGCACGTCTTCCGAGTTCTAACTGGTTCCTCTTCTTGTCAGACAGGATAAAAGAAAAACACATTGAAAAACAAACAATGGGACGCAGATTGCAGTTTTAGGTAAAAAAGAGATTTTCTCTGTTTTCGGTTATTTCGGAAAAAGTACTAAATCTAGAGTTATAACGTTTGACATGGAATGTCTTCAGGTTTTTTCTTATGATGCTCATGTGCCCCTCCCTACTATGAAACTACACACATTCAGATTTGGCAAGCCTCTTGAGATGTCAGCAGATACCAATATGCTGTTCCACCTTATCCACATTGAACGGCATTCTCTCATACATCGCCGATCAGAAAGATGATCTTATCACATGCACATGAAAGAAAATGACCTGAAGACATATCATGCCGAAAAGAATGGCTCTAGACTTGGTACATCACGCTTAATCGAAGAAAACATAGATGATTTCATTTTATCCAAAAACTGCAATCTGCGTCGCATTCAGATCTTTTGTTGTCTTATACGGGAGGTTGATTATTCAATTTTCCACGATGTAAGCAAAAATATAGCTCTCCCTCAATTTAGACGATTTTCTATTTTTCAAAAAATAAATAAAGTTCCCGACGCGTTTCCCTGATACTGTAAAAATATTGATAAAGTTCCCTTGATACTGTCCACTGTAACGAAACGCGTCGGGAAACTTTATTCATTTTTTAAAAAATAATAAAATCGTCTAAATTGAGGGAGAGCTATATTTTTGCGTCGCGTTCGATTAACAAGTGTATTTCTTTGATCATGTCTGACAAGAAGAGGAGCCAGGTACAGTTCGGCAGACATGAACTCGCAGTTGTACATCATTCTCTGACAGTCTCATTGTCGGCCTCGTTCCCTGCAGAAAGTCGTTCTGGCTGCCGGACTATGAGGTGTACATCATTCTGTGAAAGTCTCATTGTCGGCCTCGTTCCCTGCAGAAAGTCGTTCTGGCTGCCGGACTATGAGGTGTACATCATTCTGTGAAAGTCTCATTGTCGGCCTCGTTCCCTGCAGAAAGTCGTTCTGGCTGCCGGACTATGAGGTGTACATCATTCTGTGAAAGTCTGATTGTCGACCTCGTTCCCTGCAGAAACTCGTGCTGGCTGCCGAACTAGTAGCAGATGATACATAAAATTGCCATGCTAATCAGTATTCGTAGTGAATCTTCTTTTGCGGTGAAGAACTTGATTCTCTGATAGTCGCTCATCCGAAAGTCGCTCTGACTACCGGACTAAAAGTTAGAGTAGAGCCCTTTACCTTCTGATTCGCCACTGAAGACACACTGTAAAGGCTTGAAATTGTCCTCTGAAGCTTACTATTTTCTTTCAGAATGACATCAAAGTTTACATTTCATGGGGCAGTCATCCTCACAATGGAAGTACTCATTTTTGTCCTTCCGTCAATCGTCGGCGATAACTCGGAGATCATTATCGGCACGTCTCCGTCCGAGGGTCATCAGTTGAAAGGAGAGGAAGAGGATGCTTTCCCGAATTTGCCGAAAGTGAATCTTCCAATGCAAAACCCTCTCCTTTACCAGAACAGAAAACAGGTGGAGTCAATCACTGTCAATGGTCACCTTCGTACGAATCTCTACAGGGATCTTGAGCTGAATAATCAGATGTTGAAGAACATTGTCAATGCAATGAAGAATGGGAAGTTAGCAGGGGGACTTTCCCCTGGTCTCGAGAGTATGGTGAACTCAATATTGTCGGCTGAAGTGCGCAATGACGTCAACGCCTTCTATTCGAAAGATCAAGGGAAAGATTTATCGACAAATTTAGACAAGTACAATGAAATTCAAAGATTAGCAATAATGAATGAGAAAGTATGGGAGAGAATGAACAAGCAAATACAAAGATTAGCGGAATGTAAGTCAACGTCACTATGTTTTCACGTGCTGTGGTCCAGAGCTGCAAGGTAATGGCCCGGTTTGTAAAAGTGCATAAAATTAAGAGATAATAAGTTGAGGGAGTATGTCAGACAAAGCTCTGTGAAGCTGCAGATGTGATATTTTAGCGAAGGATCATTTCATCATGGCAGAATTTGAACACAATACAGTGACATTGTCGAACAGTAGCCTCCACTTGTCGCAAAGTAAGGCCTCAGCCACACTGCGAGCTTTTCCAAGCGTTTTGCAGCAAATATAAAGTCATCATTACAGCAGTGGTGGACTGTCACGCTGCGAGCAAAGCAAACCAGAGCGATTGATAGCTTGCGGAGATACGTTTGTTCGCGTTTGCTTTGCTTTCAGTGTGGCTGAGGCCTAACAATATAAGAAGTCACAGCCCAGCGTGGTCTAATTCACTTGTACCCACAGCTGTGAGACTGACAAGTATGATAAGAGTGACTTCTTTGCAAGTGTGATCATAGAAATTGACAACAATAAAACCTCTAGAATGGAAATTAAGCTTCATGCAATGCACAATAACGGCACATAAATCGCACGCATTTTCACTTAGATGCACCTGCCAACGTTTGTATCATTGGGTTAGAATCAGTCACATGAGTAAATCGAAGCTTTTAATTGGTTCTTCATGCCCCAACTTAGTTCTCCCGGATGTACCGCGACCTTGAGTCAATTTCCATTCTAGCGAACTTCAGATAAACAGTTTATTTCTATGAGTGTGATGGAGCATTTCTATGTAATTGCAGAAACTCTACCTCAACAATTCAACTATTAGATCCAAAAATGGATGAGTTTCAAACATAGAGGTGATTTAACTTTGTTCCCTGATACATAGCAGTAAGATGAACATTTCAAAGATTAGAAGATCCGCCTGAACTGCTGATATCCAAGCAGAAAAGGTCTTAGATTGCGATGTCTAAAGAGAAAACATGTAAAAGCGTCCTCTAGAAACGGTTTCAGAAATCATTGGTCACGCGGTCAGATATCTATGATTCATGCAACTCACAAATCGAGAAAGTAATGTCAATTGACAGAAAACTGTGGTCACGCGGTCAGATATCCTATCTATCATTCAAACAGGTTATACATCGAGGAAGTACGTGATGTCAGTTTGGCAAAAAACTGTGGGCGACAATTCGGTTACACCACTCTCGAACAAACTCGATATCAAATAATTAGAAAAGTTGATTTTAAGTAAAACAATGATGTTTGCGTGTTGCAAGTCGATATAACTAATGCTTTGTAGTGTCTTTCAGCCTTCTCAGTAAACACATGCGAAAATGTGGTGTTTTTGTAATTCAACGACATTCAACACAGCATCAGTTGTACTGCAAGTCAATTTTACGATGTTTGCTGTCGCCATGTAGCCTCAGATAGTTGATTTTAATGAAATCAATTTATTACATCCAGCAAAACCTTTCCATTTGTCCATTGTTTCAAATTTATCCAAACCAATCGGAAAAAGGCCTGAACTGAGCTATAATTGCTACAATTTTAGACCCTCAAAACAGCTGTGGAGATCTCAAACTCATCAATTACTGCTGTGAAAGCTTTGTCAGTTATCTGTCGGAACAATCACAATGGGACAAAGTGGGCATTCCAACCATGAGCATTAGTTGCATGACAATGTTTGCACTAAAACATTACTTTTGCATAGGTAGTTGTATGTTGGTGCCAGGGGTCATCAAAAATTAATTGAACCTCAATTAAATGATGTGAATTAATTGATTGCGCTGAATTTCATTTATCAATTAATTTATTGTTTTCAATTCCAATTATCAATTAATTGATTGCTGCATGTCCCAATATCAATTGATTAGTTGATTCATAATCAATTAATTGGTTCAATTTTTTTATCAAGTTTCACTCCATTGAAATATATAGCATTACAATTCACCTAAGATTTTCGCTTCTTCCTGCGCATCCACTACACAAAATTCATTCTGCTGACTCAATCTGACACCTCTCAACTCTCTGATCTGCTAAATATTCTTCAACATGATTTCTCTTACTTGTCAAGCTTCGAACATTATCCATGGTATTTGAAATTATGTTGATAAAGTAGCCTAGAATTAAGCTGAGAGTTCATAAAACGATGATCAGTGAACATCAAAACTATGGGGATGCACAATGATCATACAATATTAATACCGGCATTTTAACTGATTGAATCGAGTTCCAATATGAGTACAATTATTCTAGGATAACTCTATTTCATAAAAATATAGGCCTACATGTTTTTCCATTGACAAATTAATAATTATCGATCAGTTAATTGATAAATTCAATTATCCATTAATTGATTGGGTACATTTCAATATCAATTAATTGATTGTCTGTAATTCCAATTACCAATTAATTGATTGGTTGAACTTTCAATTAAAATTAATTGATTGGTAAAAATATCAATTACAATTAATTGATTGGACTGAGCAATTTAATTGCAATCAATTTTTGATGACCCCTGGTTGCTGCTGACATTTGAGTCAAATCAAAAAGCTCATATCTCTGAGCGGTCACCAGGATATAATTCGAACCATTTAATTCAGATTTTTCTCATCGCAATTCTTTTAAAAACAAATAAATGATTTTACTCTTACCCCGCTTTGGCGTATCAACTAACCTTTCAAGTTTCATCTGTCTACATATATGGTAATCATCACAACTAAAGATCGTTCAACATCCAAGATGCGCGTACTTATTTTCCGCAATAGGCCTTCCTGTGCAATCTTCGAAATATGTTTCACAATTGCCACAGTACATTACTGCTGACAGCTGCTATTGCTATGACTATTTATCATCATGGAAACAATCGCACGAGCAGATCTTTTAAAAGCGGCTTTAATTCAAATAGTAGCTACATTCACAAAATTTGAATTCTAGTTGTGAATTATGATGAGAAACAGTAGTCTTCAATTCTGAAATCTGCAGGTATCAAGTATATTTAGACGACATAATGCACTACTTGATGTAATGAAAAAGTATCAGCAATACTAAATCTTAATAATAAGCAATTAATAATTTAGAAATTGCAGTTTCTTCATTCAAATTACCGAAAATTAGTTGTGTAACAAATACTCGCTATTGATTAAAAACTGTATTACCCGATATATATAGAACACATAATTTGTTGTATAATAATTGTTATTAACACATTTTATAATTGCTTTTTTCTAATGTTTCAAAGAATCAAAATATTCCCTCTAAATACAACAGAAATGTTGTATTCAAAATTAGAATTGAGATGAACAAAATGAAAGTTTTGAAGGTTGTTTAGTCAAGTTGAGCAGGTGACCGGACGACAATTTGTCCACGGACGATTGTTCTAAATTTTTAAAAAAGGTTATGTGACTATTTTTGTTTGCATACACGCTGCACCAAGAGTCAGAATTCACTTGATCTGATGATGTTAAAACATGGGGAATGTTTATGAATACGCGCGGGCGAGCGTTTATAGTTTGCGCGTCGTCTGCGGTTGTCTGCGTTGCCGCTTGAACCACGGATGAGCCGCTAAGCATGTTCTGTCTTCCCTGAGCATGAAATTGAGGTCCTATCACATTGTTTGGCCTCTGATACATGCAGACACATGAGACGCAAAGTCTATATGACAGGACTGCCGACAGATGTTGCAGGAATGTCCCGCATAGCCACGGATGTTAGGGTCATGTGTAATTACGCGTAGTTTACGCGTAAATTGCGCGCAATTGAGCGCGGCATGTCACCTAGTGCACTGTCAAGGATTTGGGAGTTGAAAAATCTACGATGACAAAAATAATCACATAAAACATTTTTTTTAAAACTTTATACCAATCGTTCGTTAGACAAGTTGTGTTTCGACCAATCATCCTAAAGCCGTTGAGCAAAAATTAACTCATAGGCATCATACCTCGAATCCTATCTGCCTCAGGTTGTATCTTGTTGGTCTTATCCACCTTGCGGGTCAGTACTACCCCCTCGCACTTTTCTGCATACTTTTTAAAAACTACATGTACATGTAAGTTGCAACTTTTCGCAAATATTTCCAAGGAAGCGTATCGACTTTCAATTTGAAACGTATCATGATTATTTATTATGTCATACATGCCGGCCATTTGATTAAAATAATTTTCAATTTGAGTTAGGAAGTAGTATATTGATGCAATGACATCTATTCTAAGCACAGAATTAGATTGTTTAACCGTATCACCTTGCTAGAAGTGCAAACTGATTCAAACAGATGGCACATGCAGGAACTTAATAAGTGGGCAAAAAGAAATTTTTAATACCTTACAGAGATAGGAAAAATATTCGTGCGTCGCTTGCGGATTGCTTTGAATTCCTTCAAAATGCTGCGATCGCCACGATTCTGTCAGATTCGAAGAATTCAGATCATTGCGCAGAAGTTTTCTCGATAATGTTAGGCCCTCCGATCATTTTTAAAAAAGTTAGCAGGCGTATGAAAAAACGTTCACAAACTTCTCTGTAGAACGTGACATCGTCTGTGTATCTTCGCTGTGTGATCCGGTTGATAACAGTCATTGAAACTTTGCACAATTTGGCGTGTTTAATGTTGAACTGGCTGCTTATTGTTCGATTGCTATGGTATTTAGTCAGGAGATTGTGCCATTTCATTTACGATACATGTTCCAATGCTTCCCTTCTAGTCAAACAGAAGAAGAGACAACCTGTCTAATTCTGTGATTCTAAGTCCTGAAGTTAATTGTGCCTACGGTAATAAGTGATTTTTAATAATACGCTAAGTATTCAATTTACGAAATCTACGGTTACTACTTCAAGAATACAAAGAGTTGTGTCGATTTTGAGAGATGTAAACTACGCCTGCTGATGATTCCTGATATTGGATGAAATAGCAGCTATTCAGGTCTGTTTCCATTTTCAACTCAATATTTAATTATTCTATTTACATGGTGCTTGCAAAAAGTGGCATCTATTAATTATTACAGGTGCATTAGCTTCGGCGACGTACCAGTAGCGTGTTTAAAGTGATGTTTAATGAATGTCTGTCGAAATTTCACTAACTTGCTAATTGCAAATCTCAAATTTATTCGGGCATGGCTGCAACTTTAAATAGGGAGCTGTGTCGATGTTGAGAGATGTGAATTTGGCCTGCTGATGATTCCTGATTTTGGATGAAATGTCAGCTATTCAGGACTGTTTCCATTTTTCAACAGAGGATGCAATCCAGTATTTGATTATTCTATTTACGCTCATTTAAGGAGCTACTTTTGAGTATTTTCCAAATCATTAAAATAGGGGTATTTGCAGGTCGTCCTTCTTTAGAGCAGCTTGTGTGTCATGAGCATAAATATATAGCAGGAAAATATGGCGGGAATTTTACGGGGATCACAAATGTTTGTAGAAATCAGAGTAACACTTTAGACTTCTATAAGTAGTATGGCCTATAGTTACATCACACATAAATTTCAGCACAGAAACGTGAATTCAACACATCTTGTATCTATCATTGATCGAATAAAATATTGCATGGAAAAACACACATCTTGAATTCTACATGGTTTGCAATGCCCAAAACGTCGCTCTTTTGTCTTTTTTTATTAGCTATTTTTTTTCTTAGCAGGAAGATATACCCTGTTGTAGAGTTGAAACCGGGCCGGATCTGGCCGGCCAGGATGGTCCTCAAAAGTAGGTCCGGTTCAAAAGTAGGCCTTGCTGTTGATCTATCTAAATTTTGTGCAGTAATTTTTCAATCTATGTTCTCAAGGATACAGAAACACGTTCATGTGATGAAAAATGTCTGTTACTGTTTTGCAAAACAATTGTTAGAATAATAGACGAAAAGCAGTTATCAGAATGAAGCGACTCAATTCGATTTACCTAGTATACATAATTATGAAATTCAACTGAACAGCGAACAATTAATTGGAGAAATAAACCTGAGCGAATCTACGCTCAAAAGTTAGCAGGCGTATGAAAAAACGTTCACAAACTTCTCTGTAGAACGTGACATCGTCTGTGTATCTTCGCTGTGTGATCCGGTTGATAACAGTCATTGAAACTTTGCACAATTTGGCGTGTTTAATGTTGAACTGGCTGCTTATTGTTCGATTGCTATGGTATTTAGTCAGGAGATTGTGCCATTTCATTTACGATACATGTTCCAATGCTTCCCTTCTAGTCAAACAGAAGAAGAGACAACCTGTCTAATTCTGTGATTCTAAGTCCTGAAGTTAATTGTGCCTACGGTAATAAGTGATTTTTAATAATACGCTAAGTATTCAATTTACGAAATCTACGGTTACTACTTCAAGAATACAAAGAGTTGTGTCGATTTTGAGAGATGTAAACTACGCCTGCTGATGATTCCTGATATTGGATGAAATAGCAGCTATTCAGGTCTGTTTCCATTTTCAACTCAATATTTAATTATTCTATTTACATGGTGCTTGCAAAAAGTGGCATCTATTAATTATTACAGGTGCATTAGCTTCGGCGACGTACCAGTAGCGTGTTTAAAGTGATGTTTAATGAATGTCTGTCGAAATTTCACTAACTTGCTAATTGCAAATCTCAAATTTATTCGGGCATGGCTGCAACTTTAAATAGGGAGCTGTGTCGATGTTGAGAGATGTGAATTTGGCCTGCTGATGATTCCTGATTTTGGATGAAATGTCAGCTATTCAGGACTGTTTCCATTTTTCAACAGAGGATGCAATCCAGTATTTGATTATTCTATTTACGCTCATTTAAGGAGCTACTTTTGAGTATTTTCCAAATCATTAAAATAGGGGTATTTGCAGGTCGTCCTTCTTTAGAGCAGCTTGTGTGTCATGAGCATAAATATATAGCAGGAAAATATGGCGGGAATTTTACGGGGATCACAAATGTTTGTAGAAATCAGAGTAACACTTTAGACTTCTATAAGTAGTATGGCCTATAGTTACATCACACATAAATTTCAGCACAGAAACGTGAATTCAACACATCTTGTATCTATCATTGATCGAATAAAATATTGCATGGAAAAACACACATCTTGAATTCTACATGGTTTGCAATGCCCAAAACGTCGCTCTTTTGTCTTTTTTTATTAGCTATTTTTTTTCTTAGCAGGAAGATATACCCTGTTGTAGAGTTGAAACCGGGCCGGATCTGGCCGGCCAGGATGGTCCTCAAAAGTAGGTCCGGTTCAAAAGTAGGCCTTGCTGTTGATCTATCTAAATTTTGTGCAGTAATTTTTCAATCTATGTTCTCAAGGATACAGAAACACGTTCATGTGATGAAAAATGTCTGTTACTGTTTTGCAAAACAATTGTTAGAATAATAGACGAAAAGCAGTTATCAGAATGAAGCGACTCAATTCGATTTACCTAGTATAATTATGAAATTCAACTGAACAGCGAACAATTAATTGGAGAAATAAACCTGAGCGAATCTACGCTCAAAATTATGGTGAACTTTCTATTCTTTTGCGAATTTTTTGAAGACAGTGACTTGACCAGTCTTGCCATTTTAAAAAAACAACTATGTATAAAGTCATCTGCATTTTTCTAAAACGCCATCAGAAACGATTATTTACCTTGGAATTTTCTACAACGAGCTCTACGTACGAGAGAAGCACGAATGAGGATGAATTTGCATCGGGTCTCGTATACCGGGTGTCCCACACCACAGCGAACCCCGCCCCCCCAAACGATTTCCATCATTATCTCAAATTATAATATAGCCTACATTGATACGTTGTGATCAAAAGGTCATTATGCCCTTATTAGAGTAATTTCTGCAGTTCATACAAAGCACGAAACGCGTCTTAATTAAACTTTTATAATTTATGTTCAATATGTTGACCATTTTCCCGCACACAGAGTCGAATTCTATTTTGAACAGCTTCAGAACATACTTTTCTACATCAAAGCTCGTCTATGTCACGAAACACAGTACGAATACAGTCTTCCAATTCATCCAAGGTTTGAGGATGACTCCTGTATACAATCTCTTTTATGTGTCCCCAAAGAAAAAAATCACACGGTGTTAAGTCTGGTGATCTTGGAGGCCATTCCAAAAGGCTACCACGGCGTCCAATCCAGCGTTTGGGAAAATTACTGTTTAAGTAATATTATGACGGAACGGTAATAATGCGCTAGTGCCCCATCCTGCATGAAAGTGCTCCCAAGATCGGTGATTCGCGGCAGCACGCTTTGCAGCATACTAAGATAATTCTCTCCTTTGACAGTCTCTCGAAAGAAGAATGGCTCCGTCACACCTCGGGATGAAATGCCAGCCCACACTGTTACACCACGTTGGTCCATGGACTTGGTGCTTAGACGAAGCTCGCTGTGATCTGACCAATAAACTGAATTGTGTGGCGATTCACAGTTCCGTTTAAAAAGAACTTCGCCTCGTCTGTCCAGACAACTTTATTGATCAATTGGTGATATCGTTCCAATAAACGTAGTAAGTCCTCACAAAAATTCAAACGTTGATCAGGATCGTCTTCATTAAGTTCTTGATGCAACGAGAAGTGATAGCTTTTCAATCCCAAGTCGACTTTCAGAATTCGATGAACAGTAGATTTTGAAATGTCAAGATCAGCGGATGCCTTGCGGATAGAGAAATTATCACCCATTTCAGTGATAGCACCGGCAACCGCGGCTACCTGTTCACTATGGCTTTCACTTGATGGTCTACCATGTCCCTCTTCGTCAACTCTTCCAGTGGACTCAAATCTCTCAATCAATGATGGAATCGATTTCCTATCAATTGGTCTTCCATACGTGTCTTCAAAGCGTCGAACTACTTCACGATAATTGCCAGTTTGATAATAGCTTTTCACAATGAACACGCGTTCCTCAATCGTGTGTCGACGTGGCATGACTAATTGTAAATGATCAAACATGAAGCACCATTTCAGTTAGAAATTTGAATTTGAATTTGAATTTGCAATTATTATTTGCGAAATGAAGACAAGCGCTATTCGATATCCTAATGATAGCATACACTGATATCTAACAACAATCCAGGCTGCTCTTATCAAGTAATCTTGATTTTGTGTTGGGGGGTTCGCTGTGGGACAGTTAGATTAACAGATATCAACAGTGATTAATTATTTAATTAATTATTAAATTAACAGCCAATCACAGAAAGAATAGTTCGTATCGCAACATACCAATCACATACGAAAGTAAGTGAGATTTCGTTTGAAAAATACACCAGATCTCTGTAAACATGCGAGAATCTCGTATCAAATGTTAGTTTCAAATTGTATGTGATTTTGGTATATGTATATGTTTGTATGTAATTTTCGTATCTAGCGATCTACAGTATATAATCTCGCTCCAGAATCTCAGAGGATGAATTTTTTTGTCTACTATCTTTTATTGCTTCACACATTTTATCATGTAGTTCATTTTGGTACAGCGGAGTTCAACTCTGAATAATCGGTTTGTATTTTCAGTCGCCTGACGATAGCCAGCGTAGCTGGTCGCAAGCGAAAGCGCAATGAAGATATATGTTGATTCAAAATACATGTAGATTTTGTCATTTGCATTCCCTCGATAACTTGTACAAAGTGACATGTAACTTCTTCTTCAGTGACCGTTCCAGCATCCGGAGAAAATCAACTCGAAACCATTTTGTATGCCGAGCCTCCAAACTTCCAAAGTATGTTTGAGATTTTTGTTGCATCTTAAGCAGTATATCGTAGATCAGCGACTCATTGGCCTACAGTGTTCTCCCTCCGTTCGAGAGAACTAGATATTGTCGACTCAAAGCAAGGGTTGAAAACATGGCGTGTTTTGAAGCACTGTTCACAATGTCACCTTTTCACAATGATTCTACATGAATTTTTCCAGCATTACTATATACACTTGTGGCCAAAATAAATTGACCACCTTAAATTTGAAGCCTTTTCCACTTATTCTTAACTAATCATTATCATTTCACTTCTTCGAAGAACTTTGCTTCATTCTATCATTTTACTGTCTTTACTAAATTGCAATTTCAAAGGCAATGACTTCTTCATCAGTGGTTTGAATATATAAGCACACAAGTTAAAATCAATCAGCTATCAAAAAGAAATTTTGTTCAAATCTTAGTCCAATGTCTAAGAAGTTGCAAATGTAAAAGCAATGGTACTGACGTAGTGTTGCTATTTAACAATAAAGACCTGTCAGTAGTGGCAGTGAGCACAGATTCTGCGATGGGAGTAATACTCGTTCGGGCAATGACAGAGAAAGCTTAATTATCGTTCACATTATCATGCAAGGTGATTTCAGTTGGCAGGCGGCGACCTTCAAATCAGTCATTTTATATTTAAACCATTGATGCAAAATTTGGTAAACACAGTAAAATGATAGAATGAAGTGGAGTTCTCCGAAGTGCTTGGACTCAATCTGTAACGATTTATTTAACTTCTTGTTACCAGATTAGTTAAAAATTAATCCCAATTGATAGTAGAAAAAACAAATATGCTCTCCAGCAAGAAGTCAATGCTTAATGGGAAAAGCTTTTGTTCATGACAACACTTTCTGCGTGACATACTGCCACATCGGTGTCATTGAACCATCTTTTGACAACTTTCTCGGTATGGCAAGGTGCTGAATCCTGCTGAAACATTGTTGTTCCACTTATCTCCACGTGAAGGAGCACCTTATCTTCGAGGATCTGTGAGTAGCGGCTAGCATTGAACTTTTCTTCACTACGAAACAGCTCTGCGCCGCATCCTTCACGGGAAGTGATTGACCCCCAGACCATTACCGATGGCGGGTGTTTGACCGTCTTCTACTTGAACCACTCAGCATCCTTGTCCAGATGATCGCGACAAAATTGAAGACGCAATTTACTTTGTTTCTCTGTAATCAGAGGCACTTTCGCAGGTCTTCGAGGGACCAGCTCAAAATTATCTTTGAGTCTTCTGCGGATTGTTCTCCCATTAAGTTCAATTCCACTATCGTTGACTTCCTTGGACAAGTGCAGCTACTGGGTTTCGGGTGATGAATATTTTAGGAACTCTGTCTTCACGTTTTGTGCTTGACCGGCGTCTCCCACATGTTGTACGTTTCGACCCTGGTGATGAAATGGCTTTCCTAACTGCTAACCGGGAGACCTTCAGGCGTTCAGCAGTTGCTCTCTGCGCATCAGCTGCGAAGTGTCACTCGATCTTCGAACCAATGCCATAGGTAATAAGTAGAAGACCTGAAAGCTAATGTTCCCTACTTCGACATTGTACTTGCCGCAAAGAAGTCAGTTAGATAGCTTTCCTCTTGAACCCGTGACACTCAAAGTGCAACAAATCATCCAGCTCTGCATTATACAATCATTCAATTCAGACCTATTGAGTTAAATGAAACAAGCAAGAGTTAACCAATCGATATATGTATGGGTGGGCCCATTAATTTGGCAACTACTGTAGAAGTACAGTAGATGACCAAAGAGTCTATTGGACCCCAGCAGTGCACCGAAAGCAACGCTTTGGGACCTAAAAAGATCCCCCGTTTGAAACCAATTTTAAAAACCCTATTTGCATTAGGTGGTATTATGGTTCACAGAGGAACGAATAATTGCTTGAAAGTCTCTTACAGCGACTTTTCCTAACGTTGTGTCGGCTTTCTCTGAGTGGTAGCTGTTTTTGTTGTTGACCAATTATTTTAGCCACAGCAGCCACATGAAAATGAAAAAAATTTACAACCACATTTTTTCGACATTTCGGATTTTCTCCTCTATTGATAAGAATTTTGAGTTTTAAGTTGATTTGGAACTTCCGCAGTTTGCCCGTTTAGGAAATATGGTTGAGCAATTATGTTATACTCCGATAACTCTACCTCGTCGACTAAAATTACGTATGTTCTATACATAGTACTTACAAATACATATTCATAATTCAATAAATGAGCGAATTAGACAAACTTCTCTGGTATTCACCGATGTTGTTCTAGAAAATTTTGTGACATGATTATTGACACATACATGTGGAGTTATAAATTCTATATAAGATGACAAAGTGGATTACTTGTTATAGATACAAACTTGAGCTTTAAAATGAAACTACAACTTTAAATTAACAGCTTGAATTTTAAAATGCTATTTTTATTATCTAGAGCAATTTTGAATGCAAAATCGAAATCATTACCCAAGGGTGGACAATCTGCATCTGCATCCGCAGCTCTACAAATGTCACGTGGTCAATATATCTACCAATATCATGACTCGTCTAGCTCAGTGCTCTCTTAAATTGTCCTCATTGGCTTGGAATAGTACACTGCTATTGACATCCTGTACAACGGTATCTGATACTCGCTTTCAAATCAGTGATTCATTCTACGTTGTGTTTTATGCAGCATGGGACGTACAAAGTTAGCTGATACAGAAAAGGCACGCGCTTTGACATTGATAGAACAAGGAGTGCCGATCGCTGAAGTTGCCACCGATTTGAGGACCTCAAGGCAGACCATCTACAACCTCAAAAAGGCGGCCAAGTCCTTGCCGACAGGCAGTATTCCACGGAGAAAAAAAGGCTCAGGTGGCAGAAGAAAGACTTCAAGCAGGACTGACGATGTATTAAAGCGTGCAGTGCCATCTGACCCATCAGTAACAGCAACTGCTTTGAAGAAGACATATCCGGACTTGCTCGAGAATGTCTCTATCCGCACCATACAGCATCGACTACAGAAAGATTTGAGTCTTCCATGCAGGCGTGCTGCAAAGAAGCCCCTTCTGACTCAAAGGATGAAGAAGAAGCGGCTGCAATTCTGCAGACAGTACCGCAATTGGACGTCAAATGATTGGAGAAGAGTAATGTTTTCTGACGAAAGCACTTTCCGCTTGGTAAGAGCACAATCCAGGGTAGTCAGAAGGCCAAGGCATGTACCACGGCATGATTCCAGGTACACTGTGAAGACGGTGAAGCACTCCGACAGCGTCATGGTGTGGGGCGCTTTTGCTGGCTCTAGGGATAGAGGAGGATTGTACTTCCTTCCAAAGAATGTAACAATGAAAGGTAGTAACTATCTCGAAGTTCTGAAGGAGCACATGCTGCCATTCTGGGCGATCCATCAGCCTACCCATTTTATGCATGATGGAGCCCCTGCTCACACGACTAAGAGCGTCTCCAAGTGGTTGGGAGACAATCAAATTGAAGTGATTGATTGGTCCGGCAACTCACCGAACCTAAATCCTATAGAAAACGCGTGGTGCATCATGAAAAATCGAGTGCAAGAAGCTCAACCGGCCACTATCCATCAGCTCCAGGATGTCCTCAAAAAGCTATGGGTTAGCATGGACCACGATTACTTCGTCAAATTGGCCGATTCCATGCCGACGAGGTTACAAACAATCTTGAAAGCAAAGGGAGACATGTCGAAATATTGAAGTGATTTCGGAAGAACTAGCGACTTCCTTCCATTTACTTTCGTTTTAAAATAGAACTTCATTCAGTAATCTTGCATTTTGTCCTTGGTAAAGATTTCAATTGCGCCCACTGTACTGTCATTTTGGCGTTATAAAACTAGGCTTGGTATGAGATTTCGGGTACACTCAATCTTCTTTATTATAAGAATTGCTGATTTCGTCAGGTGCTGCTTACGAATTTGACAGCAGCGCTAATCCAACGCACTGATACATAATTGTAATCTTTCATTCCTTCTGGCAATGTTCTAGTTCTACACTGTAAATCGCTCAATACCAATCACATACGAAGGATGCATATCAAAATATTTTTTGGTATATTTCTGTATTCTCTTGGTTTATATTTGTATGCTTTTCGTATGTTGTTTCAAATGTGGTATGCTTTACATACTAAAGCCATACCAGCACAATGTTAAAGGAACGCATAAAATCATGTCCAAATTATGTTGATTTAAGGCCTTTTGTCAATAAAGATCACACTAATGTTACTACTGTTTTGTAAGTAGTGAGATAATGACATTCAAGAGTCATACTTTCAATAATGAATTCGATTTTAATACACGTAAGTCTAAGGCATTTCATGAATAATCAATAAGATTTCAACCATCAACAATTATGCATTATGTAATTTTGAAATTAAGCATATTGTCAATCCGAAATAAAAACACATTATAATTCATGAACACAAAAATAGCTATGTTTGAGATATATAAGTCAACATGATTTCACGAAAGATATCGGTTGTATGAATTGATGTTTAGCAACTTGGTTCATAAAGTAGAGCTAACTAAAACATCCTGTTAATGTTGCTAAACAAGTAGCGACGACGGCAACTTCGTGGAGCATAAAATTCACAATAAATCTAATCTAGTTAAATATCACTCTATCAAACAAAAAATGGTCATGACTGATATTACCGGAAAATGTTATTTGACAGTAGTATGCAATACATACTTCTTAGCTATGAGACTTAAAGCTGCAGATACGAAATGCATACCAGAGACATACGAATAGGGATGAATTTGCATCGGGTCCCGTATATAAAACATACCAACAACTCGTATTTCAGTGTAAAACAGCCAATCACAGAGAGCCATACCAGATCTGTGTAAACATACGAGAATCTCGTATCAGATGTTAGTTTCCAATTGTATGTAATTTTCGTATCCAGCGATTTACATTGTACTCAGCAATGTTGTGCAGTCGGCAACCTCAGCATGATTCAGTACGAGCGGCAAATCCTTTCTAGGACTTCTAATTTGTGAATACTGTTTACAAACACTTTGGATAAGTCTACCAAAAATCATACAATTGCTGAATAAAACAATATCAGAATATCAGAACGTTTATTTTTTCAATTGAAAAACACGTATATGTATACAAAAGAGAATGAATGAGATGACTGATGACAAGGCGATTGAGAAATTTACAGAATGACAATAAAGTGGAGGTGAGATTAACTAATGACACTGAAATACGAGATGACACTGTCTGGAAAGAGAGGACACTTTTCATTCATATTTGATATGTTTGAGCAAGTCATAATTTCATCTGTAAAAGCTATGAACCATCATACTTTAGCAATGAAAAATGTCAAGGTTTGATAAAAGCGGCACATCAAAGCAGATCTGAATATGTATTCAAAATTAATAACGCACGCCAGTATTCGTCTTGCCTAATTATTAAGTGCTACTTATTAAGAGGTCCGGAACGATAGGTGATATACATACATGAAACAATAGCATCATATTGTGATCATTAAAAAAATTCAGCAATTCGGATCGTCTTACCTGTAATAGGATCGATTAATGAGAAACGTGGAGTTGTCAGATACGTTCCGGACCTCGGTTTGCTGTTCGTCTCACTAATTCGCATTGAACGATATGTTGCGCTATCAGAACCTTTAATACATCTCAATACTTATCACGATGTCATTGGTCGATGACGTAATTTATCTGTTCTGATGCTATTTGCACTGTTTATGTATTTGGTTAATGTCACAATTTTACCTATTTCCAAAGTTTCTAGCATTACATAGAAATCTTGCTTCGAGATATCTACAAAGAATGGTGTGAAGTGCAGCCTGATATCATTGTACAATGCACATTTACAAATGAAATGGTATACAGTTTCAACCACAGAATTAGATTGTTTAATCGTATCACTTTGCTAGAAGTGCAAACTGATTCAACCAAATGGCACATGCAGGAACTTAATAAGTGGGCAAAAAGAAATTTTTAATACCTTGCAGAGATAGGAAAAATAGTCGTGCGTCGCTTGCGGATTGCTCTGAATTCCTTCAAAATGCTCCAATCGCCACGACTCCTTCAGATTCGAAGAATTCAGATCATTGCGCAAAAGTTTTCTCGATAATGTTGGGCCCTCCGATCATTTTAAAAAAAGTTAGCAGGCGCACGAAAAAACGTTCACAAACTTCTCTGTAGAACTTGACATCGACTGTGTCTCTTTGCTGTGTGATCCGGTTGATAACAGTCACTGAAACTTTGCACAATTTGGCGTGTTTAATGTTGAACTGGCTGCTCATTGTTCGATTGCTATGGTATTTAGTCAGCAGATTGTGCCATTTCAATAACGTTACATGTTCCAATGCTTCCCTTCTAGTCAAACGGAAGAAGAGACGACCTGTCTAATTCTGTGGTTTCAACTGTTCTATCATCGCACAAGCTGCACAATCTTTCGTCATAGCTCAATCGATTTCTATAACATCCAGTTTTAACTGCTAGGTCATGATTCCTACATCGCAATTTCAACAAAGGTGCTATAATATTTAGTTTAGATTCAGAGTTAAATAACTTTTCATGCTGCAATCGAATTGACTTAACTCCAAGTAGTCTATTCCAGTTCTACTTTTCTTGCTATCATTTATTCAAATGGCTCTAAAATGCTCCATTAGTCTGGTTTTTACTATAATTTTACACTTGCGCTTATTTATCTCTAAGCTGTTTTGATCTAACCAAGGATGTGATAAATTAATTTGCTTTAAAAGATGCTTTATTCTCCAGCACCATGTATATGAATAATTGCTATTGTCTAAATTATTTGAAACATGATCATAGCATCTTTTCATGATGCTACTACTTCCATACTTCTACTGATTCAATTGAAATGAAATATCACATGCAGATTCACTGTCGAAAATGATGATTTTACATGGGCATGGGGGGTTGATATATCCTCATCACAAAAAGTAAAATAGAAAAATGTGGCTCCGGGGTCCCCCTTAGGTCTCTTAATAAGGTTAATGACTCAAATTGCTTAAAGAGGCTCGTTTATGGACAGGTAAAAAAAATCATCCGCTGAAAACCGGTCCACAAAGATAGTGTGTCAGGCCACATTGCTAGTAGGCGCTATACATAACAGCTGCTATTCTAAAAGCTAAGTATTCGTAGTTTTGCATGGGCTGAACCTAGGCAAAATTATCTTTTAGTTTATTGACCGTTATAGCCTAAAGGATAGGCCTATAGATGCAAAATCCACGAAAGTACAATTTTTCCTTTTAAGTTAATTACAGAATTGAACGAATTACAAAACAATTTCGAAGACTTTTACTATTGTGGATTCAGTGCGGATCAGCGCGAATGCGGATTACAGATTTCGGAATTCGCGGATGCGGATCTGTAAAATTAGGTTTTGTCCACCTTTGACATATTTTAAAATTTTTGTCCATTTTTCCAGATTTATCCTTACCCATCGGAAAGAGGCCTAAACTGAGTCATAACCGCTGCACTTTTCCCATGATATTCATCAGATGTTCTCCACAAAACAACTGTGGAGATCTCAAACTCATCAATTGCTGCTGTGAAAACTTTGCCAACAGTCTGTTTTTAGTGTTGAATTATGAATATAATGATAGCTTTCATTTTGAACATTGATTTGTTCGTGAAGGCCAAGCAAGCAGTCATGCGCGATCTTCTAACATAACGCACATGTACGAGCATGATCTAAACATTGAATAAATGAATTTCAGTTATCATGCACCATCGTAGACATGCACAAAATCATTTTTTGTGGTGGGAATTTCTACACTGACACCTGAGGGGGTCCAGTGGACCCTAATTAGTGATGAAAATTTTCCGGAAAATTTTGGAAAATTATGGAAAATTTTGAAAGTCTTGATTTTTTTGATAGGCCCTATAGTTTGAGCGCTTCCGCAGCCGAGGCAGCTGCGCACCAATAAATTGTGTCTAAAACTCTTGATTTCATCATTACTTCGATTAAAGCAATCGTAGCAATACGATTTGCGTCTGCGGATTTTTGAACATTCCTTTGCCACCAGTGGCTTGTACTAAATTGTTATCATTAATTAGACAGCGTTTGGGATAACGTGAATCTTGCTTTACAATAGGGGTATAATTTCATGCAATGTGAAAGATCTGGAGCAAAAATAATGTACTTCATTTTGGAGTAATTGCTAATTGTTAGCTTGAAAGTTAAGCTTTATTATGCAGCGTTGATCATAGTGATGCAAATTCTCCATGTGTTGATGAACTTGTGATGAAGCAAGCACACAGTCCACGCAGCATTCATGAGTGACCATAATGGAAGATATAAAGACTGTAAACTCGTGAGATATTTAGACACTAAAGATAGCTGTGATGAGTAAAAGAATATCTATGATAGCTTCAAACTTCTGGCGCATTGTCCGATGTCTTCGCTGAGTATATACATCCTCCATTTCTAGTTCAGATCTGCCCAAATGAATTTCAGATATTGTTATCGTAACTTTTACTTCTCGCGACGCCCGTTATCTTTTAATCATAAAAACTTTCACTTGTTGCTTATAAAACTTTCACTTCTTTTCTAATGCTACATTCGCACCTTACTGTACAAGCCGATATTAACGTAGAGAGTGGCTGTGGACACGATGCCTTCTTTCAACTTTCAAAATTCATGATGTTGCCAATCTCTTCAATTTCACTTTCAAACACCCACATCCAGCTCCCTAATGCCTTCTAACTTCAACACATTGTTAAGGAAAAGCATTACATAAAAGGTCTTTGAACTATCATAGCACCTTGCTCGTCATTACTGCTCATCTCATAGCTTTCTTTCACCCTCGCAGATCTTAAACCTTCATAGCATCGTGTAAGTGTGACATTATACTTTGACCATAGTACTTCCATCATATCCATCCATCGTAATCCTAAATGTCACACACGGTGGGACAACTGCCGACTGGGGCGACCGCCCTCAAAACCCGCTCTTTTCGGGAAACAGGGGTCGGGACTTCCGCGCGAACAGCTGCCGTGAGAGCCCTCTCATGAAACACCACCGTCTTCTTTCCTAGCTTGTTGTTCTTCTTCTTCTTTGATCTTCTCCATCGCCCTTACTCATCGAATCGCCCTCTCGTAGACATGAGAAGAAAGCGGCTTGGTGTCAGTATCTTGCCAATGAATACGTTATCGTTGTTCACAATAAAACCACATACCGGTACATTAAGCATATTACATACACATATTTACCAAACATTAGAATTGCATTTACTTTACAGAATACATGTATACATTTAACCTTCACAAAAGCTAAAACAAAGAATCATCTCCAGATTACGTGGAGATCTCCCTCCTTGAATGAATCCCGATTCAACACTCCAAAGGGCACAACTTGTTAACAGGCCTCCGGTACACCTTGCCGCCATAAAGTACATCCACCACTCGCACGATGTCATCAACACCTGGATACACCCTCACGATCTTGCCTATCTTCCACCTTTGTGCACTTGTTATCGGGTCTAAGACAATAACCAACTGTCCTTCCTTCATGTTCACCTGCTCTTTCGCCCACTTGCTTCTACTCTTGTAACTGTGCAATACTTCCCTCTGTCATCTGAGCCAGTAGTGTTGCACCAGGGTCTGTATCAGCTTCCATCGGCGAGTTGGATGCAAATCCGGACTCTCATCTCTCGTCATCACATTGTGAGGGTTCATTCTTCCAATCAAAAAACTGTTAGGAGTTAAAGGTACATTATCATTTATATCGGAACTAGCAAAAGATAAGGGTCTCGAGTTTAATAATGATTCTATTCGACAGAAGGCTGTTATCAACTCTTCATCATTAATTTCAGCATTTTCTAAAATTGAATACAATGCCCTCTTAGAAGCTTTAACCATAACTTCAAACACACCTCCAAAGTTACTTCCATACGGAGGGTTAAAATGTCACTTTATCTTACAAGGGAATTCATTTAACTTATCTTTATCATTAAACATTGAGTTTGAAATTTCTTTTTCTGCTTTTACAAAAGTTCGACCATTATCTGTTTCTATTTCACGTGGACATCCTCTTCGATCTATCATACGTGATAAAGCATTCATGAAACTGCTGGTCTCTAATGAATATGTCATCTCAAGGTGGACCGCCCTCGTCTGGAAACACGTGAACAAAGCTAAGTAGCGTTTGTTCCTAGCTCTACCACGTCCACTCTTGCTCAAAAAAGGACCTGCAAAATCGATTCCAACTACAGCGAACGACTGCAACGGCTTACTCAGACGATATTCCGGTAGAGGTGCCATTTGTGGTTGAACTGCTTTGGCCTTGTTAATTCTACATATCATACATTGACGTTCAATACTCTTCAAAACTTTGCGAGCTTTCACAATCCAAAATCTCTGGCTTAACTGATGAAGTGTGGCATTCGTACCTACTGGATGGCCTATCTTTTCATGCACTTCTTTGACTGTCAAGTTAGTAAAGGAATGATGATAAGGCAAAATTATTGGAAACTTTGACTCTTTTTCAAGCCACTCAACATTTTGTAGTCGAGATTTAGATCTCAAAATACCTTCATCATCCAAAAACGGATTTAAGTTGACTAATTTACTGTTTTTGAGTCCTTTACTATTACGAAGGAGCCTAATCTCCAACGAGAACGATTCACTTTGACAGATTTTAATCAATAAATTTTCAGCTCTATGCCACTCTTCAGTATGTAATGTTGGACTTAAGAATCTTTCATTACTCTTCCATTTACAGTTGTAAATGAACCGATAAACATAACCGACTCTTTTTAATAATTTTCTTTTATCAGACCACCTCTTCGGATTAATCTCACAGTCATCTTTCGTTACTTCACTAAACATGCACTGAATGACCTGCTTCTCTTCCCTCTCACATATGTTAGTTTAATCTGTCTTACTTTCAGGCCATTCACTCTCTCTTAACTTTAAGAAATGTGGACCATACCACCATAAGGCATTATCTTTTAAGGTTAATATGCCATCACCTCTCGTTGGAATATCTGCTGGATTAATCTTGGTATTGCAATACCGCCACTGCGTTGGGTCACTTACAAATTGGATCTCTCCAACTCGATTGGACACAAACGGTTTGAAATATTTAGCTGGACGTCTTATCCAATAAAGAACATTCATGGAGTCAGTCCAAAAGGTTACCTGCTGGATATTCACTTCCATCACTCTTGCTACTGTCTTTCCCAACCTTGCAGCAATTGTGGCTGCCATCAGCTCTAAGTGTGGAATAGATTTAGCTTTCAGTGGTGTCACTCTTGTCTTGGAAGTTAGCAACTTTACGTAAACTGTCTCTTCGAAAATTGTTCTTACATATGCAACTGCTGCATAAGCATCTTTTGACGCATCTCCAAAAATATGAAGAGAAAATGGTTGCTGTTGTGTTATACGAAGAAATCTATCTATTTTTATAACATTTAACATACTGATTTGACTTAACCATTTCTCCCAGCTCTTGACTATCTCATTTGGAAGTTCTTCATCCCAAGACAAGCCAAGGGCCCAAACCCTCTGAAATAACACTCTTGCCTTAATCATTAAAGGATCAAGAAATCCTAACGGATCATACACTCTGGCAATGGTCTTCAAGCGTGATCTCTTAGTAGGCTTCCTAATGGTCTGAACATCTTGTAAACATGTAGAATAAAAAAGATGGTCATTTTTAGCATCCCAAGACAGTCCCATCATTTTAGTGGTTGGAAGGGAGTCATTTAGGATATTTTGCTCACTACATGTAATCTTTCTTTCGTCGTTTAGATTCATTAAAACCTTTTTGGAATTAGACATCCACTTTTTTATTTCCATCTTTGCGTCACAAAAGCTCTTAATTGACTGGCTGATTAAAGAATAAATCTCGTCTTCTGTATCTCTACTATCGGCGAGGTCGTCAATATACATTCAGTTAAGTATGGAAGATACCGTGCTCTCATATTCGTTGTTATAACGTAATGCATGTTTTCGTATTACTGAGAGTGCTACAAATGGAGAATCCGACCTGCCAAATATGGTTCGATTCCATTCATAAATTTTGTTATCCCAAATGAACCTGCAGAATCTCCTATCATCGTCATTCAACGAAATCTGTAGATACATCTCAGAAATATCACTGATAACTCCATACTTATACCTACGAAATCTCATTAATACATCAATTATGTCATTTTGAAGTTTTGGACCGGTGAGAATTTCGTCATTCATGCAGATATTATCGTACTTAGCGGCACAATCAAAAACTATACGACACTTCGTGGTAGCACGATCTTCTTCAATTATTGGAAAATATAGAATGCTTCATCATCTCTCTGACTTAATGGAACATTTCGAATGTAACATTTATCCTTATAATCATTTAAAACTTCATAACATTTTTCCATAACTTTTGGAGACTTTTGCATTTTAACTTCCATATTAGCCATTCTCTTTTTAACAGCATAAAAATTGTTACTCAAATTCGGCTTTTCGTGTTTCCACAAAATTGGAGCCTCATATCTACCCTCGATCTGCTTTAACTTAGTGTCTAATATTTCATTAGCTCTCTTTTCCTCTTTACTTAGAGCGCTAACATGCATCAAATTATCATTTATCCCGATAGCATTTAGTTCCCAAAAGTTCTTTACTAAAACATTTAAGTCATTCAGTTCAGTACGATTAATATTCAAGTACCGTAAATGCACTTTCTTTTCGGGATTCGTTGGTCCAACACACGACCAACCTAAAGGAGTTAATTTTGCAATAGGACCGTTATGAGGGCCGCAAACTTCTTGCAAACATCAAAGATATAAGAGAGTTTGTATCAACTTTGGAAGCAGCGAGTATTGTAATTAATGACAACCATAAAATGAAAGGAGAGTTAGATGAATGATGATCCAGATGAATTGGAGATCTCCAGTTAAATTAAAGATCTTTTCCAAGTTGAGCTTGTGACAGATATCTGAAATTCAGCTAAAGAAATCTGAAATCCATCTTATGTCTGAAATTCATTTGGAAAGATCTGACATAGACATGGAATAGGTGCAGTTGGTACCAAAAGTTAATACAGGGATGATCGAGAAGTTTTCGGACTTTAAATATTGCATAGTCAAACGACTATAATAAGTCTCCAAAACAAAGGAAAAACGTCAATCACCGAAAAATATAAAAATTTCCGACAGAAAATTTTTCAGAAAATTTTGAAAAAATTGGAAGATTTTCCATTTGCATCACTAACCCTGATGTCATATTTTCTATATTAATTTTTGCGCTGAGGATATATCAACAGCTCATGCCCATGTCAAATCATCATTTTTGACAGTGAATCTGCATGCGTTATTTCATTTCAATTGGATCAGTAGAAGTATGGTAGATAGGCCAAGGAGGTCCACTGGACCCCCGCTCCTGAGAAATTCTCATCACAAAATTTTCACGATCAGATGAAAAATGACCTCGTGCATGTTCACGATGGTGCATGATGAGTGAAAATCATCTATTTAATGTTTACACCATGCTCGTGCATGTGCGTTATGTTAGAAGATCGCAAAATGTGAATATTATGTTTTCGCAAATGATCGCACATGACTGGTTGGCCTACATGAGCAACTCAGCATAAATCAATGTTCAAAATGAAAGTTGTGATTATATTCATAGTTCAACACTAAAAACAGACTGTTGGAAAAGTTTTGACAACAGTAATTGATGAGTTTGAGATCTCCACAGCTGTTTTAAGGGTCTTACAATGCAAAAACTATGGCTCAGTTTAGGCCTATTTCCGATTGGTGGGGATATATTTGAAAATATGGCCAAATGTAGGTGTTATTCTGCATGGAATAAGTCATTTTTGTTGAAATCAACTATCTGAGGTTACATGGCGACAGCAAACATCGTAAAATCGACTCCTAGTACAACTGATGTTGTGCTAAATGTTGTTGAATTACATAAATACCACATTTTCGTATGTGTTTACTTAGAAGGTTGAAAGGTACTCAAAGGATTATTTATATCAACGCTACTACACGGAAAAACATCATTGTTTCACTTAAAATCAATCATAGTGTAAATTTATTAGGTAGAGTGGTAATTCCGAATTTATAACACTTTCGATTTTATTGAATGAACTTGAGGGGGATATAGTTGGTAATTGTTGTAAAAATGTGAGATATTCAAATTCTTGCAGTTTTGAAGAAATTGCCACGGAATTGAGTGATCATGATAGTAATGCAGAAGGAATTATAGGATTCTACAGATTCTTGGTGTCATGACAGCCTTGGATAGAATGTTTGTTGAATTAGCAACTCGATGACCTGCTATTGTTTTCATGATGAACCTTAAAAGAGAATCTTCTTAAGAGTGATCATATCATAAGAAACCTGTGCCACTGGTAGAGCAAAGTCACATCATCAAAGACAATGATTTCAATTAACTTTGAAAGATGTGCATGGGTCCACATCACTATTCAGATTCAAGAAATAAAAAATGAATTTAGTGAATCATAAAATCATGCCGGTGAAAATTGAATTAAATTCTTGAAGTTTCGGCCAAGGAAGCCCGAATAATATCGCGACTTTTTCATGAAAACTTCCATTAAATGCGGTTCATGAAATTCCCTTGATAATCAGCTTGATTTCGGCTTAGTTAGGATGCCTATTAGCAAATATTTATCCCTTTTGATATCCAACTTGTTTCATACTACTTATAGAGGCGCGTCATCTCGGTAGTATATAAATTGGCGAAATTTTGACTTTTTAAAACTGCTCACATAGATTTTTTGGACCACGGGAACGTAATCTCAGCAAAAAACTGAATCTTTTGATATAAAATTTTTCAATGTATACAAATACTTTTTTGAGTCGAGACTCTACCTACATATCCCAACTCTTTGAAATCAACTTACCAAATGATTTGATATCGATTTAAGCAAGTGAACTAAGAATTTGTATGTGAAGAAGCTCAGGTCTCAGAGGGTGAATGAATGCCCATCGAAATTTCATTAACTTGCAGATTACCATTTTCTAATCAATTATGTCTACACGTTCTCTTCAGGACTTTATTATTTGGTCAACGGCTTGTTCGACTTTCAAAGTGGGCTCAACGAGTGTAAAAAGAGAGGTTATCAACTGGCCACTATTCGAGATGCGGCAGAAGAGAAGTTAGCATACGAAGAAATCTATCGACAACAATACAGGAGAAAATGCTACATTGGTAACAATTCACAATGCCAAGTTTTTATCGCTGCCCAGTTTGAATACGACAAGATAATCCCGGTTGTCGCATCAGATCGCTATAGTTGGCTATTCGGGCTTTATAACTATACTTTCAACTATACGTGAGTGTTCAATTTGTCTGCTGGATTGATTTTTTACTCAGAAATAGTTTATTGACTAAACAATCACACACGGGGGGTGCTGATCTTCCAAACTATTGCTCCGTCTACAGAACTAGATTCATCTTCGTGCGCTTCGGTTTCCTAGAAAGGAAGGGTTATGTGTAGGGTTATCGAAATGGCACATCACAGAACTTGCTCCTTCTCGAATGGATAATTCGTGTATCGCTTCCTATTGGAAATGGCAAACAATAAGCTGTCAGCAGAGGAACCCGAGCCAGTGAGAGAGAGGCGTGCGTGCTGCGATATCACTTCACACACATCACTGTCTTGGCTAAGCAGTAAGGAACGGTGAGAATACGAGGGTGAAAACATCAAGTGAACTACATGTATTTTTGTACGCCTGCTACTTTTTTAATCATGATCGGAAGAGTCAACATTATGGATAAAAATTGTGCGCAATGATCTGAATTCTTCGAGTCTGAAGGAATTGTGGCAATCGAGGCACTTTGCTGGAGCTCGCAGTAATCCGCAAGCCACACACGATGTTTTTCCTATCTCTGTAAGGTATTAGGGATTCCTTTTTGCCCACTTAATAGGTTAAACTGCCATGGCATGAAAAATATCACAGGGGAATTTTTAATCTCTCCCTACTGGGAGGGCAAGTATTCACATTGATTATTGAACATTTGCCATAGATTTCGAAGATGCGCTAGAAAATCGCAGATATACTCGTACTGCTCTTTTAATAGCCGGGTCTCTAGCAATAGCCGGGTGATAAGCTAGCCCCATTGGTGTGTATTTCCGAACCGACCCCACTAGGGGGGAGAATTTCGCTTTCCTTTTGATCTCCCAAACTACTACTCCACTGTTGCCAAGCCACACATCAATCGAATAGGCATTGAAAGGTGATTCAGAAAAACAGCATAAGTTTTATTTCTAAGGTCATTCCTGGACTGAGGTGAATGTCAAAGGTCAGAAAACGACATTTTTTAGAAAATTTCCATTAGATCACTATCAATAAACGATACATTGATCGAAAGATCTGGTCCAGGTGGTAAATAAAACGATGTTTATAAATCGCTCTGAGATTACATCACTGTATTGGATGAGGTCAAAGGTCAAATAATTCAAGCTTTTGGTTCAACTCAAATAGCGAGCGCTAAAATCGCACGTTTTAGTATTTAGTTTATGCAGGTGAACAAATAACCCAATTCGGTGACTTTTATCGAGGCACTGAGGCTATGATTCTAAAACATTTCAATAATTGCTGATCAGATTGCAGAACCAAAAAGTACAAAATAATAAAAACCATATTTGAAATTTATATTTGAAATTTCAAACATTTATGCATATAGCAGGTTCAGGTTCAATGCCGTAGCCCGTTCACCGGGCCGTGGGCGTCCCTCGAAGATTGTCAATCCACGCCTTTCTCCATCTTCCTCTCTTCGCTCGTCGCCAAAACCAGGCTGTCGGGTCACCGCTTCCAATGCGCGTTGCTTGAATTTCTTCCGCTTGATAGTCTCCAGCAATCCATTGTTTTCCGGCACTTCCACTTTGTCTCGCACCTATTCGCTTGTTTTCCGCTGACACCAGCTGATCCTTAGGAGTCTCCGCCACGCCCACATCTCGAATGCATTGATTCTCCTTTCGTCCACTTTTCTCAATGTCCAGCTCTCTGCTCCGTACGACGCGAAGTTGTTTCTTCAGCAGATAGCATACAGCAGAAAATTTCAAATTCAAAGATTTTCATTTGTGAATATTTTTATATTGATAGGAAGAACCCTTTATGTAATCTTTAGTTATTTCATCAAGAATTGATGCCGCAAATTACTGTACATTAGAAGTGAATATATACCGAAATCAGTCAAAATGCTCCAAACATTCAAGTTTTAAAGTAGCTCTCATGCTTAAAGTATGGTGCCAAGTCTATTATCCTTCTTTCAGAAGCTGCATAATACGTAGAAAGCAATCTACTAGAAATCTGGTGGCCATAGCCTGCTTAATTTAACCCTCAGAGACCTGAGGGGGTCCAGTGGACCTCCTTGGCCTATCTACCATACTTCTACCGATCCAATTGAAATGAAATCGCACATACAGGTTCGCTGTGAAAATGATGATTTTACATGGGCATGAGCGTTTGATATATCCTGAGCACAAAAAGTGAAATAGTGAGAGTTCATCTTCCAGAGGGTGAAAAACCCTGGAGCCATATTTTTCTATTTTAATTTTTGCGCTAGATGTGCCAAAGGAGATTTTCAATGACGCAAGTCGGACAATTTGGCGCAGAAAACCATTTTTACCAACTGAATTCGTCACTTCAGATACGTGACGTCACGCAGGTCGGTCTTTATGACGCAAATGGTATATTAGACGCAAGAAGTATATTTGACTCAAGCTGAAGTAAATGAAAATTGAAGTCAGACTTTTTGACGCAGTTCGTATATTTGACTCAAAATCATGAAATAAATTCTGAAAACTTCCTGACGCGTCGAAAAATTTGACGCATTTGGTATATTTGACTCAAAAACGATCGATATGCAATGCGGTATATTAATATCTAAATATATGGTCAGAAGTCCTCTCAACATATTTATGTATCGAATAAAGCGCTTATCTCAAAAGAACAAGTTAACATGGAATCAAATAGTCCTATATCAAATGATGCCCAAGATTTACAATCTTAGTTCAGAC
>CAJQUW010007249.1:0-58041 GCA_907163375.1 Prostheceraeus crozeri
TATTTTCCAGAATCTTGGGTGTTGAAAAATGCAATATTATCACCGTTGTTAATGAATATTGATAAATGATCAGTGAAATGACTTTCTAATATGAATCGAAATAATCAGATGATTTGAATTCGTCTGTTGTGGTAGAAATGCATCGAATAGATCAAAGATTTCACACAAAAGATTCATGTTTCTAGTCGACAATGTCCTTCACTGACACTGCTTGTCATTTCATTGTTTCAGGTGGTGAGAAGTTGTCCATTCACTACCATCCCGGCTGTTTCACTCCTGACACCTCCCATCCTGCGGTGGAAATCATCACCGAATGTGAGTGGTCCACACAGTCGACCAAATTCGTGAAGTGCCAGCTGCCGTCCATCCACGCCGGCTGGATGAGCTTCAGAGACGTCTGTGATGCTCTGGAGCCTTTATTCGGCGGCAAGAAGATCAGCAGTATCCGTCAGTATCGAGGCACCGTCGGAGAAAAGGACGTGGGCCAAGCCACCTCCCTCGCTGATGATAAGGAGCAGTATTATCTGAAAGATGGTGAGTATTGTGACAGGGATGGAAACACATTTACATATGAAGATGCAGGGAAGCCGGAAGTGACTGATATCTACCCAGGCGGGAAAGTTTTCATTTGCGGAGGACGCAGGACGCAATTCACCATCAATGGTTAAGTAATCTGTGTCGGAAATATCTCACATCGAAATTGATAGAACAAAGATTTGCTGCTCTTCACTCGTGATGGTTCTTCTCTTGTACGATGACTTTGAAATTCAGCAGTTTAGCTTCAAAATATCACCCATAGAAATCCAGTGAAGAGAAGTGACGTATTTGATGTCATCTCATACCAACAGCTGATATAATACAGAGAGAAAATATCATCCATTTTAACAACGTTAACAACGTGATTTGTCACATCACTGCTCATTGTCTTGTTTTAGTGATATTGTTTTAGAACAACTCTACAGCTTGAGAAGTTTAGTTTTGGGAAACTTTCCTCAATTTCAATCTAAGCTTTGTAAAATTCAAGCTGTGAGACTTAGGGAGTCTGATCTTCGACTTATTGAAAGTTGAGAATTTTTTATCATTACAATTGATTATAATAAATATCCCAGCCTATCAATCAAGCTTACAAACTATTAATGTGCATGTACAGTGGAAACAAGTCTGTCTGATTTTATGCATGAGGCCTGTGGTGTGTTCTAGTACCTAGTATGAATCAGAGGAGGAAGTGGGTCTCCTTCCACGTGTGATCCGCGACCCACCTGACCCGGTCCGACCCGGATGAATTTTCATCTGGGCCCGGTTGACATAATTCATCTCTTTTAAGCACTTTGCCACCCTTAATGAAAATATCGATTGCATTAGTTGAGTGCAATCGCCTTCAAAATCGTTCTATAAAGCTGATTATTGATTACATGATTGTATGCTGCAGGGCCTGTGTTCCATCTGTAAGCACATTGACTACTGTTGCGCAGTAAGGTGAATATTTAAGCATATGATAGTAAACTTTCATTTGTTTTATAAATATTGTGCATCTATAACGCGCTTGTCTATCACATTGAATTTGGATCTCATTTGATGTACCGATAATTGCCTATTCTTGTAAGTTATATTTAGGTTGATTGAAGCAAGGAAAACTAAGTCACTAAGTCAAAACTTAAACTAATTATTCAATCGACTCTAGTAACCAAAAGTCCAGAGAAATGTCACTTGCTGATCGCCATTCGATTATTGTTTAACACCATCTGCACATTAGTTGGCACATTTCAATTTAGAAAACACATTTACAGCGTGTAGAGTCGAAAAGCAACAGTGTGGTGCTTGACAAGACTTAATCCTTAATTACCTAATCTATACAGGAAATGCCTTCACTCAGATAAAGGCATGAAACTCCCGACATAGAATTTGGCCACTCATTGTCAAACAAAGATTTTGTTTACCTGTATTTTTCTACGGTTTTACACAATTATATCACGAATATAGTGTTCATTTTTTCATTCCACCGTTATTAAAGCAAATATATAAGATTTAAAATATTTCAACATTTTTAATAAAACACGCATCTCACTACTCATAATGTAATACATTTAAGTTCTGATTAGATAGTTATTAATCTCTTATTTCAAAATCTATGGTACATTACATGAAGGTGCATTTCAATATCTTTAGCCTCCACACATTAAGCACACTTCGTTCTTGGTGTCAGTATTTTCTGAGAATTCAATCCAAACAGGTTGGTTCTACGTGCAAGAAGGACCGTAGGCATATATTGAATAGGCTAAATTTAGTGTAATAGTTCGATATCAATGTCTTGCACAGTCGTCTTGAATCAGATGACGCAAATATCATGGTAAGATTAAGAGTTGAAGGAAAATAGGACGTCTTATTTCGAAATGTTCTCAGACTGCCGTCAGTTCATTGACAGCCCGAAGTCCAGTTTAATAGCTGTGCTTCTGAAAAATGGAAATATACCAAGTTCATATTCAACAGATATGAAAAATGACCGTCAAAACAGTCTTGGAGCTGCTTCAGTGCAGTGAGCATCAGTGGAATATGTGTGTGTGCCGACTATAAAAAGCTGACGATTATAATGGGTCTGAAAAATAGCTTTGCCACACATCCTTGCATGTTGTGTATGTGAGACAGTCGCAAGAGAGGCGATCATTAAAAGTGAAACATGATCTCAGTGCAGTAATTTCGCTGCCGAAGAAAAGAATGTGGAAGACAACCCATTGATGAACCCAGCATCTAAAACGATTTTTCAAACTTCATATATTAAACTCGGGCTAGTGAAATAGTTAATCAAATCATTGAATCCAGATAGCCGGACTTGATTCGTCGCATGCTCCCTAGCTTGTCTGATACTGCACAGTCAACAACTGAACTAGACAATTCAATGACAACAATTGGAAGAAATACATGAATATCATTTCAATCTTTTATTCAGAGGCTTCTCGAAAATCATGAAGAAGATCATCAAGAGAATTCGAGTGAAAACAGTGATGTTTTGCGAACAGTTGGGTTGTAATATGTCAATCAAATTGCATTGCCTTCACGCTGATTTAGACTTGTTTGATCAAATACTGGAGCTTTCAGTGAACAACAGGGAGCTTTCACCAGGATATAAAACACAGGGACACAGGCGATGCAATGGTCAGAGGGAAACATCGATAATGGTGATTATATTTGGTCTCTTCATCGAAATGATGAAAGTGCATGAGTTCAAATTAAGATAATTTCCTCAGTTCACTTTTGATGTGAATTTTGTAGCGATATTCTAGACCACGTCTATTCTTCATTTTTATTATTCTGACTAATGACGCTCTATGTTCGCATTCACATTTGTCAATAGATGAAACACCTAGCTTAATCAGTCTTAAGCACGATGATGAAAGATAACAAAAATTGGAAGTTTGGAAAACATATTGTATTAAACTAACAAAGAACTGACTTCAGATTTGTGTTTTTCAGACTAGAATTGACCATCACCAAGTTTTAAATAAGTCCATCAAATGCATCATCATGTTTGTGATGCCTTTATCATGAAAAATGGACAATTGAAGCTTTCATGCCCTCTGTAATAAGCTAACAAGGGAGGAAGTCTAAAAACTGACTTCAGATTCGTATTTGTCATGGTCGAATTAGCCAGAATCAATATTCATGAGGTCACATGTAGCAAATACGCATGTAGCTGTTCGTATTTGATTAACTTTAGGACACTCTGTAGTTAGAGAACAAGCGGTGGAATAAAAAACTGACTTCAGATTCGTATTTGTCAGGATGAAATTGACCACAGTCAATGAATGATAAACAAAGCATTTTTGAAAACTTGTTGACTTATGTTATCTGTCAATGGAAGAGGATCATTCTTTTATGTATACAAAGTGGTCGAGAAAGCATCTTATTTGTCCAACAATTCTATTTACATGCAAAGTCTTTGTTCCCTTACAATCCCTGATGTTGTGCTGGCTTCTGCCCGCCGTATCTCACATAATTTCCTCATTTAAATGAGTGGACGAAATAGTTCCTTGATTTGACGGCCGCCTATCAGCTAACTGATGACTTGATGCGGTCTCTGACTCTTTTTTATTTCTGACTTATTCCTTTCGTATATCAGTGTTTTTTCATGTTTTTGGTGAAGAGTCATGTTGATAAGTCATCAAATAAATTGATTCAGAGAATTGAAATGATCAAATGAGGGAAATGCGATTAATTTCAGACATAATAAATATCGGCGGCCGGATGCTAGATATTTCAGGCCCAAGCCCTGCCGGTCCAAGGTCCGTGCCCGCTTCCAGCTCTGCCGTGAAT
The DNA here is from genome assembly GCA_907163375.1 of Prostheceraeus crozeri. Taxonomy (NCBI): domain Eukaryota; kingdom Metazoa; phylum Platyhelminthes; order Polycladida; family Euryleptidae; genus Prostheceraeus; species Prostheceraeus crozeri. The sequence goes on from CAJQUW010007249.1 coordinate 4,309, forward strand.
AATTACGACGAGTATGTGACTTTCTTGAAACATAACTGAAAACGCTTGCCTGCATAAAAGTCACATGGAAATACGATAACAATTCTTAAAAGATAATTAATACATCAAACACGAGCCAGTTGACCAATAGCGCTTGCGAGAATATGAATAAGTGCAGCTGTATATCCCCTGTCTCAGAAAACCTGTTTCATCGCCTCAAAGTAGGCATTCCCCGTTTATTTGCAATGACCGATAAAGACCCTTGACAGACTAAGTAGAAACTGACATGTGTGCGTGATTGTGTTCTGTTTGTAGTGCATCCATTCAGGTTGTATGCATGCATCTCAATCATACAATTGATCTATCAAAATCAATGTGATGAGTTGAGAGTCTTTCAAATGTGACGAGTATTTTTACCACAGATTTACGGAACAAGCTTGACAATTAGCCAAGCAGTCATTGTGTCATAAACATGCAAATGCAGTTTACGTTCTTATTTAGTTGATGTGACTATTTTTTCATAGGAACTTCACTGTTTACAATAAAACTCATGACGGCAGTCAATTACTTGGAAATGCAGTGGTATGCACTCAGTGTTAGATGCACAATGGGCTATAAATTCCTCTGCGTCAGAAGCACAGTGGCGGAATGATCCGCGAGTTTAAAATGTTTTGAAAAACTTCAATTGACACTCTGTGCGTTGACCGATTTTCAGTGCGCTGTGTGAGCGTCAAAAGTCACACAGTTCTAAACAAGCTTTAAAATTGCTTCCGATCGTCTGGAAGAATTGTCAACTTTTTGGATGTCCGTTATTCAGAAGCCGCACAAAAGATCGATTAGGTACCAGAAATATCTAAGATAAACTTTGTCAGAAAGATATTGTGAGGACAAAGCCGGTAGAAGATGTGTTCTGACTTTTGTTAATGACATCATTTTGTTCAATTGAAAAGCCAATCATTCACGTTCTAGACAAAAAGATGGAAAGGCATAAATAAATCAGTTATTCCAAATTCCGCAATACTTTCACATCTGCATTGAGAATTTTCTCAAATATTCAATGATGAATTGCGAGTTTTCATCGATTTCAAAGTCCTTGTGTAATTGATATTGTTTTCATTCATTTGATGTCTTGTGGTTATATTGTACTATTCTTCTGTGTCTAGAAGTCCTTGTAGATGAACAATGATTTGCGTTCTCATGAATTAAATAGCAGATTCTGCATGAATGCCAATTTCAATTGTAAATATTGATTCTTGCGCGCAATTTTCTTCTTTATCCGTCGAATAAATGAACATATCCAGCATTGTTGTTGTCATATGCCTCCATATTCATCACAAATTGGGAGGAATCATTAATTCTTGTTTGATGACTTTCTTCCTGTATATACTGTACATGTACCATTTTCAAATGAAATGTTTGGTAGAAACAGCTCTTTCGCAGATAAGATGCTTCGTAAAGTTTTGCCGTGTGTTTAAGGAATCATTCATTTTTGTATTTGCAGATTTGCTACCTGTATGTTAAGTTATATTTGAAGATGACAATGGATTATAAGCTTTCTTTACCAGTATTGCATTCTACAGTCTTCATTGTGTGTAAATTTTGCATTTTGCTGTTTCTGTCATGTTTAAAATTCTTGTTTTCTATTGAATTACTGTTTGCACAATTTGTGTGATTTTGTATAAAGTTCTGTAAAAGCTTTGATCTTTTCATGAACCCTCAAAAAGGGATTGTGTTGATAGCACTTCAGTTTATTGGCATTAAAATTCATTTAATAGCATTGTATATTCTCGTTTTGATAACATGAAGCATGTCATGAAATATATTCTTGTGATGTCTCTACTGATGGCATGAATTTTTCATTCTCCTCAATATAATGAGCAGTCAAAGGGATGAATCATGAGAATACTTAATTAGATGGGGATTTCATGCGGTTAGGAAGCTGCGTGCTTTTCTGTGATTGATTATCGAAAGTAACTTGAATTAACCGAAATTATGTGAACATCAAAAGGCGTTGTTCATTAATTAATCAATCGTTAATCATTCAATCAATTAATTGTTGAGTAAAATTGATGAACAGGACTTAACTACACAATGCAGACAAGTATGAAACTGCTTCTCGGGAATAGCGTCACAATAAGTCCTGATCATCAATTTTACTCAACAATTAATTGATAGACAATTGATTAATTAATGAACAACACCTTTTGATGATTGGGTATACCCAATACAAGCTTTGGGTCAAAATATGACTTAAAACCCAAAACCTAAGCCTAAGATTCAATAAATGAGCAGAATCAAGTAACAAAGTACATTCTATGTATTTTGTGGTGACATAAAGATTCTTCTGTAGGCCATAATTCTTGGTGTTAGTGTCGTATTAGTGGGAAGTGGCTACTTCTTTCCTTCAATTTAGCCAATTGATAGACCACTGAGTAATTGAAGATTTTTGATTGAATGATTATTGAATTACACATTGGTCATGACAAAGTAATTGCTTTCATTTTATCATTCAGAAATATAAATAGACTTAGTGACTGCGTAGTGAGTAAATGGTTAAAACATATTTAGAATAGGAAATTGGAATGAGTTCATTTTTGGATAAATGTCGACTGCTGCAGACATTTTAGGAGTGCGAAGATAACTGTGAAGATATGAAAATATGTGAAACACATCAAAATTCAATATGCACGACATGTAAGCTTGCAGCAAATATTATGCACGAACTTTGAATGCGCGGTTTTGTCAAGCCCAAAATGAAATATAGCCAATAATCACAAATATTCTTTCATTTCAAATATTCAGTGAATTGAGTGGAATTTCGACAACAAAATCAGACCTTCATGCTCTTATCATGTGGTTTTCCTAGGATTCAAATCAAAATATTAGTTTTTATGACTTGATTTGCATATATGCAGGATTAACAGAAAACCCAAGTTTTGTTTAGAAAATCCATGTGATTTATTGATTTTGTATTGTCTTTTATTTGGTCTGCTCTAGATAGTTGTTGTATGAATTGATAGAGACTTATTGTAGTATTGTAATTCAAAGGAATGTAAATTTTCAATACGAAGCATTTTCAAGATATATACAAACAAGTAGATTTACAGATGAGAATGTATGGTTGGTCTTTGCGTGCATCACTGCTTCAATATCAAATATAATAATGATCAGGATCCTGCAAGTAACATGCTCATGAAAAGGATCAAAAACATATGAAAGGCGATTGACTAATGACGTTGTAAATGAGATGATGTCTTCGTTGACAATGGACGAGAGGCATCACCAACTGTTCACCAACTGTTGAAGTCGACTAGGATGTAAGTGATGAAGAATATTGTTGCTGCTTTCGATTTGATGGAAGAATGACAAGGCACGATTTTATCGGCGAATCCGTAGCGGTGTAAATGCAGTGCTCTGGCAGTCACAACCACAGATAATTATTCGATGACATCGACGTCTTAATTTTTCTAATTTGTCACTACTTGAAACACTCATAGCAACGAATACAGGAGAGCAGTGTCCAACACGTTGAGAATGAAAGCGTTGTGGATCGCTATTACAAACGATCGGGGCAAGTCAAATGTCAGTTTCTTGAGGACGAAAATTCGCTGACATGCTTTACGACAAAGCATATCAACGCACACATTTCATCAGGGATGTGTGGAATTGGCATTAAACAAAGCACCTCATCAGCATATTTCGTCAGCTGAGTTGTTGAAGAAGCAGGTTGAAGCGAATCCACATGAACAGAGATGAGGTACGGATCAATAACAGACCCTTGTGGTACACCACTTGAGACATTCCTAAGAGTACTGCAGGTTGAAAAGTGAATTCGCACACACTGCTGACTCTCTTCAAGATGGCTGACACACCATTTAATTAAATGCAATGGCAAATTGGCTCGATGCAGTTAAAGAATGAGGTCAGAATGAAGAAGTCTATCGAAGGCTTTGTTCATATCAAGGGCGATGATGTCACAAGTAACACAATCTGGACGATCAATCATGCGTGGTAAAAGATCATGAATGTGAATATGAGCGTGTATTGTTGACGTTCTTGGTCTAAAGCCAAAGTGGTTGAGTTTATAATTTTGAATAATATCAGGTTTTAGAGATTCGATCACCACAGTTTCAAGAATTTTCGAGAATGCTGGTAATAAAGAAATGCCTCTGATATTCCCCAGTCTCACAGGCTTGTTCTTGGGGACAGATTTGATGTTGTCAATTTTCCATTGTTTGGGAACACTGCTGGTTTCAACACATATAGCAATCAAGTGGGTCAAAGGGTCAGTTATTTCATCAGAGGCTTCAGCCCGTCACTTCCAGCAGACTTAGTGGGTTTCAGTTTCTTCAGAACTTGTTGGACCTTTTCTACTTCGATAGCAGGATGCTAATCAATTGAATTACTTGATCTTGCGTTCCTCATGGTTTCTTGCAAATTAGGATCTCATGAAAATTTTTCGGAAAACATTAAAATTTTTGCTTCGGTAGCGACATGTGGAGAAGAAAAGAACTAATCAAGCTTGAAAGTGCGTCGTCTGAATTATCAGTTATCTTGTTGACAATTGCACAGCCCATTCGTCTTTGATGCATTGTTTTGCATCCATGCTGTTTTTGCACGAGAAATTGCTGTTATAACTTTGACTCATTAAAGATGGCAAAGGTAATGGTACATCATCTCTAGTCATAGATGCAGGCAGATAAACAGATAACACAATGATATTCGTTCTCTTCAAATACAGCTACACAAATTGAAATTAATGATATCTATGTTCACTGAACAAATGAATACAATCAATGCAATTCTTCACATAAACACAAACTCCTCCTCTTTTCAAATATGATCTGTCACATTGGAAAACATCATATCGTGGTATATTTATTTCATTATCTGTCAATTTATCATTTAACCATGACTCAGTTATAACAATCGAGTTAACATGAACTGTTGAAGCTAATAAACATACCAATAGATATTTCAGACAAAAGTGATAATGCTGTCGACTGTAGAATAAACGAAGCTCGCCAGATTGACAGACTAAAACTCATCATTGACCGTAAACATGAACTACCGAATTTCTGACCTATAGTGAACGTCTCTCTGGCCAATTACAGCTGATATTTAGGATATCACGTGAGATACTGCACTGTCCAACCTTGAAGTGTCCGTGACACGAAGCGTTGTTGCGTGGTTTTTATTTTTTGATATTGTATCGAAGAAAATACAAAGGAGAGGCGATCTGAAACATTGTTCTGAACATGCCACTAATAAGCACAGTTCATCATGCGTAGGACTGAATGTTCGTACAATGACGGAAGATCTTTGCTAATGATTTTTGTCCTAAATCGATGCTGAAAATGTTTTGTGTTTTCTTTGGAGACACTTTCCCACCGTAAATGACCAAATTGTTTTCACCATTTTCTGTTCTTGTCTTCCCGCTTTCCGTTGCTGCATAAGGCCAGTCTCACACAGAATAAGGAGTCTTCCATCTTCTATTTGGGATTTCCCTTTAATTGCATGTAGAAAAGAGCACAACCTGTCACACAGGAAAAGTCATAAGGTGTCGTCCATCGGACATGAGGCACGGAGTTATGCTACTGATGAAGTTCATTTCCATCTGCTGTCAGACACCAGCCGCAAGACTGTTCTATAATTAGAACAATATGAAATGATGTCTGTGGGAAGATATGGGAAGCTGCGATTTGCGAAGAGAAGCAATGTAAAGGTGGAAAAGAATAATTTTATCCAGTCTCTTTCGTTGTGAAGGACTGATCAACGATTGAAACACTTTGCAATGAATGAAGTCTCTTTTTTAGTGCAGACTGTACATCATCTGCGTATTGAGTAATTGACGATTAGTCAAACCAGTTTTAGAGCGCAATTTTCTTCCTCAAGTGAGACATCTAAGTCATGTCCAATGAATTCAGGACATGACTAAAGGCCTAACCTCCAAAAAATTGAAGGACATGTGGCCCAATGAGGAGGTCTGAGAACCGATGAGCAGTAAGATTGCAGTCATAGGTAAGCCTATAGGTATAAGACAACGAAGAACCTTTTCTATAGCAAAGTAGGATCTATAGATTCAATTAAGTTGTTGAATGTTATCTGTGAGGGCAGCGGTGACTGCCGCTATTTCTTCCCCGACAGTAGGAGGAATATCCCCTCATTAACAGCTTCTCGAAGCATCGTCTTTATATTTTGAGAAGTCAAGTCAAATGAATAAGAGGATTCCAGGCACACGAATTGGATCTTTCAATGTCTCTGATTGTTGTTTCTTGGTCAATTTGCTTAATTGACCATTTGACATTCTTCTTACGTTAACGAGAGATACGTCACTCGAGGAATCAGACATTCTGAAAGGCTTCAACTTATCACATGCGAAGAACATCACCAAATCGTTGTTATGACGATGACCACGTGGATTCAAGAAAAATCAATGATTCATAAATTTCCGGCGACGGTGGCTGAACGACAGTCGCTTCTGAACAGCTGATGATGGCTTCAACTGACAATACCAGCTGATCGACAAACGCACACCAGACACCCGAGATCGATGAGAGAAAGCGATGGTTCGATGCTGGATTTGTGGCTACTAAAAATGGTGATGCCAATGAGAGAAGAAATTCCACGCTGAAATCAGCGCCAGCAACGACCGATAAACGAAGATCAGATTGCAGATCACAAAAATCACAGAAGTTTGCTATATTCCAATTTCAGAGAATTTTAGATTACACCAATGCGACAATAGTGTCGACGAACAGCAGGCGTTCTCAGAGATTCAACAAAACCAATTTCATGAACTACAGAAAACCACCAGAAACATTGGCATAACCTAGAAACACTAAGAGCGATCAACCATGCGTGACGTATGCAACAGGTGCATTGCATGAAACTTTACCTCCATTGTAGAGGCTTTATTGTTGTCAATTTCTATGTGATGGAGATATTTCATGTCCACTCTAGATGACATAGACATGTAACAATTTCCGCTCTATGCGTTGAAACTTCATTAAAACTTCTCATTGAAACTTCGTTGATCAATTTACTTTCCGGAATATTATTATTTATGAAGAGATTCCAGAGATTGTTGCAAAAAGTAAGAAAAATCACAGAGGAGCCACCCGGCAGTTAAGAAATTCCATTTGATGGGAGTGGGGTCGAGGGGGAACGTTTAATCAGAACAATACGTGGCTTCGTTGAAGAGTGACGGTCAAACTTTGGAGGTCTGGCAATTCTTCCACTTGTGAGAACTTTCGTCCTGGGAAGACCACTCAATAAAGAGCCACAGATGAGGAGAAACAGAAATCAATAAATTCGTGTTATGCTCACACTATTGTGACGGAAAAGACAGATTTTCATGAATACTGGACAATATGACGAGAAAATCGTGCACTTTTATTTATATACAAAAGTAAATGCTAATAAAATTGAAATGAGACCCGCAATCATGCAGTTATAGAAGTAGGAGTATGTGCGATGTAGTGTATCATGACCAAATTCTTTCGGATTGTGCGAATGTCGGACCGGATTCATCTTCTTCTCTTTGTTTTCGAGCTGTCGGATTGGATTGAGTGCATCTCTAGTGCATGCCGGAACAGCATTCTATGTGCGCTCTCCTGTTTCAGCCTGGTTGGGTCACGGTTCAGATCTCTCTGCTTGGTTTTCACTTAATGAATGTCTTGAGTAGTAGCTATTACGATTATTTCTTAAGTCCCATACTATTTGCCGGAGAAATAAACAAATAACGTCGAGGAAATGCATTGTTGTGAAATATCATTGACAACTGATAGCTGAAACACGCTTTGAATACAAATCATGCCGTCACCACTCATCAAGGAACTATCTAGGTTACATAGCACATGATACGAGTTAATTGACCTCCACCATGTATATAGAAATGTTTGTTTGTCACTACTTTAAAACATAATTAAGTAGAATGAATAAACTCTATGACAACAAATTGTTATGGAAAAATGAAGATCGCGTCACGATCTCAACAGAATGTGCAGATAATACTTCACAAAAGCTACATCAAGTTATTTCTTCTCTACAGGTGTGTTTTTGGGGCAACGAATGCGACTTGTCTATATCTGGAGTGGCTGAAAACGCTCAATCACGCGATCCACTCACTTCACTTTCTCATTTGGCGGAGAAGATAATCGTGAATAACACTACCCAAGTGTGGAACCTCTTCTCTTCATCTAGCTCGCCAATTGGTGTGACTATCATCTTGAACAACGCTGGCTTTGAACTCTTCGCTGATCTCTGCTTCGCTGACTTCCTTCTACGTTCAAAACTTGCGTCTAGTGTCACTTTCTTCGGCAAGGCAGTTCCTTGGTTCGTCTCTGATGTCACGAAACACGACTTCCAATGGACTATCGATCATGTGAAGGAGCGGGATGGTCCTTTGAGAGCTCCAGGCAGTCATTGGGCAGAGTTGTTGAGTCGACAGTCCTTCATTTATGACACTCACAACTTCTTCACTTCACCATTCGACTTCGCAGCGATGGAGACCAAAGCGCCAGAGTTGGATCGCACACTATCAGAAGCGCAACTCATCATCCTCAAAGGTGATTTGAATTACAGGAAACTCGTCAGAGATCGACAATGACCAACGACGACAGAGTTTCATCGTGCTCTGAGAGGATTCCATCCTGTACCGATACTTTCCTTGCGTCTCTGCAAGGCTGACGTGGTGGTTGGTCTTCAGGCAGGAGTGAATGAGAAGTTGGGAGAGGAGACTGAAGATTGGATGTGCATCGGGAAATACGGCGTTATCCAAACTGACCTATAATTCTCCCTTATTATATCAATTATACTTGAGCTTTCGTCCGATGATGTCTTTTATCAAATAGATTCTTTCCATTTATTGACTTTTCGTTTTCATTTCAATGTAGTTCCTCATGGGGGTTTGAAGCATCATTCAGATTAGTTTGGGCAGCAAAGTTCAAATTAGCAGCTTTTCTGGAAGTAAATTATCTCTCGAATCATTATTGATTCAGTGGAGCACACACACACACACACCATAGTGGACATGTCAGTAAACGTGTTCGCTCCCGCATTGTTTTCATCAACATACGTGCTTCTATCAAATCATTTAACGGTTGTCCGACATGAAACTGAGATTATAGTAGACCGCCAACTGGGGTGTGGCACACCCCAGGATCAATAAAATCCCTCTATGGTATGAAATTGACTAATCGTCATGTTTTCAATTACTTTTTGATTCTTACGTAACATTGTAGTATTGTAATGCATTTTAAGCAAAATATTCCAAGTCATAGATATCGGACGAATGTTTAGTACATAGATAAATTCATCAAATGAAAACTATTGAAATCATTTTTATAATTATTTATGTCATGAAAATGACTATTTTAATTGTTTCAAAATAATTTAATTGCTTCAATCACCTTGAATTGTCAGTAACAGTCACTTCTTAATTGTCAAACTTGTGTAGTCATGGACAATTACTTAGGCCGATAAAGCTAATAGTTACGTGCCGTAAACCTAATAATCAGACATGTATAAAATATTTGAAAGTTTGAATATTCAAAATTATCTTGGTGGACATGTAGGTCTAATACATATCATGGAAGATTCAATATGAAACGCTGATTATGAATGTAAGTATAAAAAAGATTTTTTTTTCGTAAGGAATCTGTAATTCAAACATATAATATAAGTATTTATTCTACAATAACACTTTGAGAAGATTGTAACATCACTGGCACGCATGACATTTTGATGATTGATGTTGCAGACACATCGGCTTGCTACATATTGAGCAGGCATAGCTTGTCTTCCTGTCGGATTTCCTATCGCAGAAGGCACATCGTTTCTGTTTGTCCAAAACAGTCGCAGTTTTTGCCTCATTGCTGCTTCCGAAACCGAAGAAACGAAGTGCATCAACCGTAGTAGATTTCAAATTTCGTTGATTTGAACGGCGAGCCATCTGTCCTGATATCAGCTGGTAAGCAGCTTCTTTTATAAATTGATAATGGGACTCCTGCTTGCGGCAATTTCGTTCTGCAATTTCATGAAATATGATGGATGCATTATTACTGACAACATCCAACATGTTTGAGAAAACGGCGTACGGCCATCGTCTGCATTTGCGCTTGCAGGTGAATCCTCTCATCTTCTTGTCGGCAATATCCACTCCTGATTTGGTTTCATTGTAAACTGTCACCGTCAATGGTTTCGTATTGAGGGGAGGAACTGGAACTGTCCGATGCATGGAATCAAACAGAAGAACGGGCTTATTACCTTTATCCCAGAAAGAGACAAGTGCGCATCCATTATCATTGTAAAACACTTGCGTGTCTTTCCGTGAGCGACCACCAATATATCTTTAGCAACTGGAGGTAATCCTCGATTGTTGTGGCGCACTGTACCAATATACGATATACGTCGAGAGCGAAGTTCATCCACAAGCTCCATGGAGGAGAACCAGTTGTCACCGGTGAGGTTTCGTCCACTTTCCAAATATGGCTCCATCAGATGCATGGAGACAGCCTTAGATGTCACTGATTGTCCAGGAGATATAGTACCTGTACCTATGTAAATGACTCCATTGAGAATATAAAATGAGTCTGCGCAACATAGCCAAAAGATCTTGATCCCGAACTTTCCAGGTTTTGAAGAAATATATTGTCGAAATTTGACTCTGCCATGGAACTCCAATAGTTGTTCGTCTATTGTTAAATTGGTTGATGGCTCAAAAAACTCTTTCAATCTTTTGTTGAATACAGTGAAAACATGCCGAATGGGAGCCAGTGGATCTTCCCTATCCCGCCTCAGTGGATCCTCGAATCGTATCACGGACTTGATTTGCAGGAATCGTTGTCGTGAAAATGTTGCTCGACATGCTGGAATTCCATCTCTCATCGACCATAATTCATCAACGTCTCTGTAGTTGGCGCGAAAGGCTCCTGGAAATGAGACATAACCTCGACTTAGATATATCGAGATATGTACTATCAATAATAAAAAATATATACCTAGATATACTACGATAATGCTTATATACACGTATATATATTTGTAACATAAAGTACCCAGACATTCCATTTTTATTGCGAGTAAAAACAAAAGACTGCCGGACTAGTTTCATTGCTTCAAAGGCAACATCTTCAGTGGAGAGAAGCAATACACGTACATCGCAATGAGGAATATATGAATAGGGAAAACACATAGGATCTTACGCCAACATGTTTCTGCTTCAGTGGCTTATCAAGGCATTGAAAATCTTGTCTGTTTTCTCTATTTTGATTACTAATTTGTATTTGCTTTGATCTTATTTTTTTCAATATATAGTCTACATATATAAACTACAAATTGTATGTTTCCATTATTGACGATATTGTTTACATTAGAAAATGCATTTTTGGTCAATTATCTAAGCAAATCATCAACTACGTAAATATAGACATGTAATTCTAACTTTCATAACTTTGATCTTATACTGTCGTACTGTAAGATGATAATTATACAAAAGTAAGTTTGTGAATCAGAGACAAATTGAATTGAAGAAACTTTGATGTAAAATGCGAAAGTGAAATATAATTTTCAGAATGAATGCACTGTAGTAATAAATATATAATAGTAATAATTTAATAATAGAGATGACAATAATGATAATAAAGTGTGATACAAATAAGAAAAGTTCCAGATAATTGAAATGAGTTGTTCCGGTCTTGCATGTATTGCGGCTAAATGGAAAAACATAATAACATTATTACGCGGAATATATAGTATAATATTATTATGATAAATTACTATAATCTATAAAATACTGATATAAAATATAAGTAAAAAAAAAAATATATATAATACCAGAAATAAGATTCAAAATGGAGTATCAATAATAACCAAAACACTCAGAGTTTGAGTTTTTCCTGGGTGTTTTGGTTTTATATATATATATAAAAGCCTATGATATTGGTGAATAATTATATGACCTACATCTATACATGTTGGTTGCTTACCTAAAAGAATCACAATTCCAATAAAAGCTTCCATTTCCATTCGATCGATACTTTGCCAAAATCGCTTGTTGTTTGCATGACAAGAATTCCAATTCTGTGTTACTCGTCGACCTTGTAAATTAGAAAATTTAACCAAATCTGGGATGATGCAGTCTATAAACATGAGGAACGCTTCCTTTTCGGTTGAAGGACGTATTCCTGGTTTTACACCGCTTCGAAAATTGATGATGTTGTGTGCACTTGAGCGACCCACAGTACTTGGAGGATTGCTTGACCATACAGTACCAGATGGAGAAATTATCGTCGTCATTATCACTATATTCTTCGACTGACAATTCAGCAAGTTGATTATTTTCTAGTATATCATCGACTATCAAGTCTCTTTCGTCGACAAGATCTAGATGATCACCTGCACTTTCATCGTTGTGGATATCGCGCTCGTCATCGGCCTCGCTGTCATAAAAAACATCTGTATTGTCTTCTTCGTCGCATTCTAATATTACTCGTAAAGCAGCCTCTTTGCACATACGCTTTGGACGAGACATTTTGAAATGACAGCTGCAAGCAAAGCTTCCTTGTGTTGAAAAAATTCAAATATTTCTATGACGACATGACTCTCATTGCCTGCAAAGCATTGCCATCTTTACTTTAGTATCATTTACTGATTGACATAGTAATCGAAATTTGACATAGAAATAGGTCGTGTTCAAACTACTACCAGAGAAATAGTTCAGATACAATCATGATTTGTATTAACTGAACGTAGAAAGGGCACTGAAATATGATAATTTTCTGATCAGAATGTGGGGTGTGCCACACCCCTATTGGCGGTTAACATATGTTACTTTGATGTCTATGGTAATACCGTCAAAAATAACATTTTTGATTGGATGTAATAATCTCTTAGATGGATCAGTAAAAGTCATGAAATATAATGCACCATTGATAAATGTAGATACTATTTCTGATTGTTTAAACATTGACTGGGGTGTGACACGCCCCAGAATTCGGACAACCGTTAACTACCCCGAATTCCATCATCAACTGGGGAGGAAAAGTCACTCATTTCGTTGAATAGTTTTCTTCAAGACAGCCAAAACTGGTCATGCTGAAAACTGATATCATCTTGAATCCGCAACAATTCTGATGTCGAACCCTATTCATACCAGACTCTAAAGCACATCGATTTCATGTGGGAGATCCCCTCCTTAACTTCTCATGTACGGCTCTGAATCTCATGAAATTCACATTGGAAATCAAATTCAATATGTGAGCAACATACACGGTCTGAGCTCTCTCATGGTGGCCTTCTATGAGAATATTAGGGACTTTGTTGAATTATTTGTTTGGAAGGTCCTCATGTCAGATCCTTGACCAAATTACTTAGTGGAAAATACTAGTCTCGCGCGCGGCCTATGCGGTCTCTGTTGTTCTTTATTTTTATAGACTCGAAAACTGAAATCCTGCAATAAGACGAAGGCTGATGTGGGGATGATATATGACTCTGTTTTGTGACTGTCCCTCATGTTTACTTCTTTTTGCTTTACTTACTTATTTAAAAACACCACATGCAGCAATAACTTCAGAATTTAATGCTGTTTTTGATGGAAGTAATCTTGATTTGCTACGATCAATAGCAACTGGAGCTGCACCTGCCCACACCGCTGCACCGTTTGGAATGCATATCTTTTGTTTTGCATTCTAGATTGTGGCGAGATAGTTACTTAGAGCTTCAAAATCTTGTAGGAAGGTTCTCTATCTTTCATATTAAACATTCATCTTTTCTAATTCAGCGCAAATTTTATAGAGTATCAGGAAAATTCTAGTAATGCTAAAGAATTTGAAGCGGAATTGCAAAGACCTCCTTGAATTCTATTTTGCCAGCACTTACAAGTGGCTGTCATCAGACTTAATCCGTACGTCTCTATGACAGCTCAGGAATTCTTATGAAAACAGAAATGCGACAAAAGTAATGAAAAATTACAACGATTAAATTGCTAAAACACTGGCGGACGAAACGTTGGGTTTTAATGGATTCTTTTAAAATGATGTAGGTCCTCTACAGCAAAGGAAGAGTATATTTCTGATTCTTTTTCTAATTGTCTGAACGCATCAGGAAATGTAGAAAGATTCGAGGCAATGTCACGTTATCTGGAAATTACTGTGCTATGCAGGAAGATCAAGATCTCGACATTACTCGGCTTCAAGCAGTCTCTCTGTGGTGCGATAATGCCACCGGAGGCCGAAGAAAGTCCTCCGGATGGATCACTGGCCGTTCTAATGCCAAGATAGTCTATGTCTTAACAAGAGAAGCAACAGCAGAGTACACCACAGTATTCACTTCGAGATTTCGAAGTCTGAGGTCGCGGGAATTGGGATTTCGTGGACAAAAATGATTTGTTATGAACTTGAATTATCTCATTTCGTCACCATTTTCACACTTTCTCTCAACATCAGGAAATGCATCGGCAGTTTTATGACATGGTCGTGATTTTCAAGTTGGTGGTTCCATTTTCACAATATAGAATTTTAAAGTTTGAATTGATGAATAGAATTGAATAATATTCTCCTGGTTGGATGAATTATAATGTAAACTTAAAATATTTCCCCCTCCAATTTGTTGTGACCAAGATAACAGATACAATGAGATAATTGTGATTGAAACTTCACAGTAAAGCATCAATTGATCGAAATTTATACATTTCTGTGCACCGCACACATCCCCAATAGCATGCAGCTATTGCTTTTTGACTTGATGTGAACGACAGACATGAGACATTTGTCCCTTTGGAATCTTACAACAAAATGTCGTCCAAAGCAGTCATATAAGCTATATACGTCGCTATGAATTCAACAATTGAGAGTTCAGTCTTATTAAATTCACTGCTGCTAATTGAACCAAATCTTCAGACAGACGACGTGGATCTATAGCAACGGAGACGGTAAACATCCTCATTTATCTATTGAACACTGGCCCTTAGACACTGGTTGTCAAGGTGAAGTGAATTCTAAGAATTGTCGACAATAAGTGTATAGGGCGTAAATAGCGTTATCTGACCGCCAGCCGTCACTCTCTTAAAAGAAGATCTTAATTTATCTTAATAATAGAAGGCAGACCACCATCAGAAATATCACTACACAAAGTATCATCATATAGAGTAGGCCTACATAATATCACAACAGTTGAAATGGCAGACCTTTCACAAGCGAACTGTCATAGCGGCATGATTCTATAAATCAAATAGTATGCTAAATGTCCAACTTAAATGTTCCGTTCTTATTGGGACACGTAGAAACATTAATTCAAGTCAATGTGTAACTTATCCACGCCTAAAAGAGTGTTCAATGTTTTCATGGATATATTAAAATTGACAATTATATAACGATGTCACCTATTACCATTAGGAAGCAGTTCAAAGGGTGACAGACATTTTTGATCTCAAACAGCCTGCAGACTGTCCGCACAAGCCTGCGTACACCCGATGACTCAGTATAGATGACATCGATCGCAAAATTTTATCCACAGACGTGTCTGCGTATAACGCACGAGTCAACAGATTTCAGTCTGCGTTATCCGTTGACGTCTGCGGATAAAAAACGCAGGAAGTATAAACTGGCCTTCAATCAGTCGGTGTCGGATCATATGGACGGATAAAGGTGAAACGATTTCTTTCTTGATATCCAACGCTGTAAGACGTGGATCAATCATGCTTGCCCTAAGAATCCGTCTGTCTTCATATGATGTCGAAAGTCTTTTACGTCCACATTTGCTGACTCTTTGTGGCAAGATTTCGCCAGTCCCTCTATATCGTTTCACAATTCTATTTACCGATGACTGTGAAATCCCTGTTATCTTCGAAACCTGTCTCTGGCTTTGTCGTGCATCCTGCCATAAAGTTATAATTCTTACACGTGCGTTCTCACCGATATCCACAGTAAAAATGAACTGTCATATTCTTGGATTAAATGATATGGTCATAGATTGAGCCGCTGAGAGATGACAATTGTGTCGAGAAAGCTTTCATTTATCAATAACTTGACAACTTTCTATGATCAACTATACAGCTTGAATTCTCCCACGCTCATACAATTGTTGTCACACTTTGTTGTGTGTGTGTGTGCGTGCGTGTGATGTGTACTGGGTTGCAGATATTTGAAATTATCTGTTTTGATGTCTCACATTGATGTCACAGTGTCTCTATTGATACATACACATTTGAGTCATGTATCAAGCAAACAATGTGCACCAAGCATCAAAATCTGTCAATTTTCAGGGTGATCCAATTAATATGCTCGCTACTGTAGCTAGACCGTACTTCTGATTCTTCATTAAATTACTCACAAAAATAAATTCACAATGTAAAAGAAACGAATCCGCAAGAAGAGGACTGCAATTGCCAACCATAGGAATGCCTCTTACTTGTTGAAAGATTCAACCACCGAATGTAGCGAAAGCTTCGTTTGTAATGAACTCAGTGACTTTGTGAACACACTGCAACCTTGATACCTGACATCATATAAGAAACTTCTTTCAAAACCTATACACAAATATTTCCTATTAGAATCATTGAAAAATAATTCGAGCAGGTCGGAAATGTGAGTAAAAACATCTTTATGATCCAGAATGGTGTACAAAGTGGAAAAATCGAAAATTTGTTCGTCACATGCTGTAATGTTTTGAATTTTATTGAGGAATTCAACGGACAACACTATACAGTCAATACCAGTATTACTATGAATTGCGTTGCAGAACTTCCTAAAATGGTCTCTGATAACAGACAAACCTTTGTTAATCTTATTGGAAAGTTGCTTAGTAGTACAGTGGCTAGCCCCAGCTATAAAACGAAATTTGAAGGGATTTTATGTAATTTTGGTGTCTAATATAATTTTGGAAGTTTTTCATCATCTTTTCTTTTCTTTTAGTAGTTACATTCGTTCTAGGAATAATAATAATAATAATAATTGTATTTGGATGAACAAAGGGCAGTCGACAAATGTTTATCATGTTAGAAATAAAAAGGGTACTACCAAATGTCATGGCGTGTAAACATGCAAGTGATACATTTCTTAAACTGAGTCAACGTACTCACAGATTTCTCTTCTTCAGAGAGTAAGTTCCAATACGGAATGACATTACAGGAAATAATTTTCTGCGATAATCATGAAATGACAATTCAGTTCGAATCTTGGATGTTTGACCACGTAAGAAATGACTACTTTCAGAATATGTGAAAAAGTCATCAAAGTTAACATCAACATGTCCATGAATAATCGTAAAAAGAAATATCAATTGGTATCTTAAACGACGAGCGTTCAGAGACAAAAGGCCGAGATTGTTTAGTCTGTCACGGTATGCTAAATCTTTCATATATCGAATCGATCTTGACATTCTTCTCTATACACTTTCGATTTCATCAATGTACTTTTTCCGATATGGATTCTATACAAGACAACCAAACTCAAGGATAGGTCGAACATACGTGGTGTGATCCAAAATGTCCCGGACTAACCTACTTGCAGATAACCTGTGATAACGAATACTACTTCAGATGTAAATTTAGGTCTTTAAGGCATGAGAAATATGGTCGCCGAAATTTTTCCGGTCAGTTTTCTATTTTTTCAAAATTTTCAAACATTTTTGTCTGAATTTTAAGATTTTCCTATAAATTCTAGCGATTTAGAATTAATATATATAGATTAACTTGACAGTTAAGCTATCACTAATAACCTGACTAATAATTAACGGAAAAACAAATGTTTTGTTCCAGAAAACAGTTTACTTTTCAATGTATGAGCCGTTAGCATTCGTCACTTTTTGCCAACGAAGTCTCAATTCACAAAAAGCTTTATGAAAAAATTCCGGTGTCAAAGAATCAAAAAACTCAGTAACTGCATCCCGCAGTTCAACTGGCGATTCAAAATGGTGTCCACGAAGATGCTTTTTGAGGAATCTAAACAGATAGAAGTCACTTGGGGCCAAGTCAGGTGAATAAGGAAGATGGCTCAATAGTTGAAATCCGTTTCTCGTTAAGGCATTGGTTGTCTCCTGCGAGGTGTGAATCGGAGCATTGTCATGAAGCAAGTAGAGGGGAATGTTTCGTGGCTTTCTTATTTTCTTCCTCGCTTCAGATAACAGATTGGAATAATATTCGCTATTGATTCTTACTCCTTTATCCGCAAAGTCAACCAGTTGGATTCCCGAAGCGTTCCAAAAGACCGTCAGCATCAACGACCGGCGATGTGATGTTCCGGATCGCATTTTCAAAGGGGCAGACTCGCCTGATTTTCGCCACTCTGCAGATTCTCGCTTACTTTGAGGCAGATACAAACTTAAAGGTGTTTCATCCTCTGTAAGGATGCAGTTCAGAAACTGATCTCCGTGCATTTCGAGGAGATCCAAATTTGACTGTGCCGCCAGAAGTCTGTTCTCCTTCATTTCAGGTGACAGAAACTTCGGTACGAAACGTGATGCCAGTTTGCGATATCCAAGTCTTTCGATGATGTCATGACAGGAGTGATAACTGATTCGCAACTCTCTTGACAACTCACGGATGGTTATCCTTCTGTGTGCTGTAATCACTTCATCGCACTGACTCGATTTCTCTTCCGGAATCTCCTGCGGCCGACCAACAGTTGAAAAATCTTGCTCCACAGATTGTCTTCCGCGTTTAAATTCGCTTATCCAGAAATAAGCAGTAGTTCTCGATGGAGCTTTGCTTCCATATGCCAGGCTTAATTCCTTTAGAATGTCACCATTAGCGAAGCCGCGGATCAGGAGGTATCGTATCACACTGCGATATTCGACTGAAGACACGCTTGTCACATCCATCATGAAAACTGATAGAACAAAGAACCATCGTTGACACGGATTTCTTAATGAATGCGTGCTGAATGAACTTCACTGATTGATATCGTAACACATGAAGCAATTAACAAAAGACGTGCAATATTCATGGCAAAGATATCCGTCAAATAAGGTACAAATCAAAATCAATCTAACTATAACAATAAGACAAATCGGATCTCGATCAATTCAGAAAATACAGAAATTCATGTTAAAATGTAAAAATATTTTTTAAAAATAGAAAACTGACCGGAAAAATTTCGGCGACCATATTTCTCATGCCTTAAAGACCTAAATTTACATCTGAAGTAGTATTCGTTATCACAGGTTATCTGCAAGTAGGTTAGTCCGGGACATTTTGGATCACACCACGTACGTCAAGTAAAGCTTCAAAATGACACGGTAATCTATATGATTAAACGAGCGATTGATAAGTCCGAGCATTCTTCGTGCCTTATTAACAATGATGTTCACATGAGCACTGAATTCCATGGTATTAGAGAAGGTAAGGCCCAAATCTTTGTAAATTGAGACAGTAGGAAGTTTGTCAAATAGGATATGGTATTCAACTCTTGGATTTGATTTACCGAGATGCATAACTCCAGATTTGGATACATTTGTGGATAGTCCATTATCTGTACACCAATTCAGTAGACCAGAGAGATCACGTTGTAATGAATCAGTAAATAATAGATGATCAGATGTTTTTGGCCAGGCAATGTATAGCTTTATATCATCCGCGAACTTGATTAATGCACTATTATGAATTTCATCATCGAGATAGTTGACAAAAAGACAGAAAAGTAATGGGCCGAGTACAGAGCCCTGTAAAAGACCGCTCGTCACAGTAATTGCATCAGAAAGAACACCATTATAAGAAACACGCTGTACACGAGTTGTAAGCCAACTCTTAAGAAAACGAAAAAGATGACCATCAATACCAGCATTCTTAAGTTGACATAAAATCCTTTCATGAGGTATACAATCAAACGCTTTGTTGAAATCTAGAAAAATCACATCAGCTAGACAGCTTCTATCAAGGCTTTTCGTTATGTAATCAAAAAATGTCAGGCTTGCCGTTTCAGTGGAACGTTTGGACAAGAAATTATGTTGTGTCGGCTTAAACAGACCAAGATTATTCCAGAAATCGTATAGTTGTTGACGTATAATTCGCTCCATTAACCGACAGAAACAACTCGAGATGGTAATTGGTCGATAATTGCGGATTGAGCATTTATTACCAGACTTAAATAAAGGTGTAACAATGACAGTTGACCATCCATTAGGTATCGCGCCAAACGAGATGATATGGTGGAATAAAATGGACAACTTCTCCGCAAGAGGCCGTAGGCATTTTTTGATAAAAAAATATGAAAAGCCGTCAATATCAGTAGTCGCTATTGGGTAAAGATGCGATTACCTTCATGATAGAGTCTGAATCGAAATAGATATTATAGATGTAGTCCGGGAATGATGGAGTCACTGAAGTATCGGCCAAATCCAAATTACCACTCTCAACAAACGACGATGAAAAGTAATTGTTAAAACCATTTGAAATCTGAATATCACTATATAAGTTGTTATCACTTTGATCAGTAAAGCATGACGGAGATTGATTCAGTCTTAATTTGTGGTTGACATATTTCCAAAACATTTTAGGCTTTTTGCGGTTATGAAGTGAAAGCTTGCGTTCATAGTCCAAGATGGATTGCTTTGTGGCTTCATTAAGTTTTTCTTCAGAGAAAAAATATTGAAGTATGTTTAATTTGGTAGACAATTTTTTCATAATTGCATAACATCTCCTCTTATAACGAATAGCACTTCTAACACGACTTGAATGTTCAGGCTTCCAAGGAGTTTTCGGTTTAAATGGAACAACACTTTTCATAATTGATGACAAAGACGTAGAAAAATAATTCCATAAGGAATTCACATCGTTACTGTTATCGTTATACATGTCTTGGTACCAATCATATTCAACAATATTTTTCACAAACGATTTCCATTTAGCTTTATGATAAACCGGTACAATAGGTTGGAAAATATTTTTCTTTAATAATGACACATTGATAGTAAAATTAAGAATCGCGTGATCAGAGGAACCAAAATTTTCGAGCACACAAACATCATCAACCATAGTACAAGACGTCGTAAATACAAGATCTAAAATGTTATTAGAGGCAGGACGAGTAGGAACCAAAACATGCTGTATCAGACCATTAAGGAGTGACCATTCAATTATTGGGGAATTCAAAGAAACAAAATCATTATCATTCCATCTGACATCTGGGCAATTGAAATCTCCAACAATACAAAAATGGTTATGACTTTTATTAACAATATAATCGCTAAGTAACTCACGTTGGAAACTATAAGATTCAAATTACGTTGTAAAATTTCTTGCCTTTCAATGTATTTTTGTTGTTGGGTTATGACATCCTTGGCAGCCTTTAACTGAAGTTCAAGATCAATTTGGTTGGACTGAATTAATTCGATTTTTGACTCTAAGCTGTCTACACGCTTGATAATAATGTCCAGTTTTTCCATGATCTTGACCTCCAAGTCTTTGACAATAGATCGGAATTCCTTCATCTGTGCAGTAGATCTGCTGGCTCGCGTTGGTGACGTATTATTCGACATCTTGACAACGGTGAAAGTATCACGTGACAAAGATCGATAATCAAGAATAATTCAACGTAGGTAGTAGTTTAGCAAGTGACTGATAACAGCTGATTTACGGAAGCCTGACAGTACCAGGACTCTACATGCACGAATGACAAACACACGTAATCGATGATGTAACCAAGGTTGTATTGATGCACACTATGAATAAATTCAGATGGACACTGCGGAATTCCAACTCCACCAACAATAATATTGCTATCAAAATCGACGAGTGTGAATAATGTTCAAGCCAATGTATCCAACCAGAAGAAAAATACGAATCAATGGAAAATATGATATAACATCCAAAATCCAATAATACCAACTGATAGAGTAATGTATTCCGAACAAGATGATATAACCATGGAATGTAAGCATGCAAATACGCCAAACCAGATTATTAGATGAGAGCAAGAAAGAAACACGTCAGTACGGTAGCGATGTTGATAGATGCCATAGTTAATAAGTTAGCCAGAGTTCGAGAATATTTGGATGAGAGCACAACTATTGTCCCTTGTTGCAAGAACTGTGCATGAAAGAACACGAATTTCTCCAAAGTGAGTCCGGTGATGTTTTATCGTAGTCTAATCCAAACTTTTATAAATATCAATATAACAAGATGTACGCACACTAATGCGTTTCTCATTAAATCTTTTCCATGACATGAAATGGAATTAAATGAAATCACGTCACGGTAAAAATTCGAAGAATCCAGGGAGCGGAAGAAAACAAAATTAAAACATGATAAAGTAAAATGAATTAAGCCAAGCTGCTGATTATATTTTATTATGATTTATAAATTTTCGCCGCTATAACGGCCTGTTCACATATCAAAGAATCTAGGACACAAATTTCAAATATCATCAAAATATGAAGATATCAAAGATATCAAAATTATCAAAAATTCAATGGCACTAAAGTATGCGCACGTATCAAGATATCAGAATATCAACGATTGGTAGGCTCTGCACTCATCCTTGTTGTTCAGGGCAGGTTTCATGGATTTTATTAACATATCTTCCCTGAACCTCAGATTGATAGCATTGATATCGGAAGCCAAAATTTTTACTGAAAATGGGAAGACTGAATGGATAGAGCATGTTTCTTTATGTCTGAATACACTAAAGCTTTATGTCTTGTGTTCTTTGACTCTCACATTGATGATATTTGAAATTTGTGACCTTGATTCTTTGATATGTGAACAGGCCGTTATACCGGCGAAAATTTATAAATTATAATAAAATATAATCAGCAGCTTGGCTTAATTCATTTTACTTTATCATTTAAATTATGCTGCTTAAGAATAATTACATTTCAAAATTAAAACAACTTCTCTAGTGGAAAATGGTGTAATAAATTAGGTTACTTAAAGTCCAGAGCACATAAATCTGAGTTAATACTTAAAACATAGAGGTCCATGCCCTAGCAAAGAGAAGGATGCGTGTTTATATAAATGATATCAGTTATTTTTCAGTAAAAGTTATATCGGGTGTCCCAAAAAAGTCCCGGAAGCTAAACACTTGTAATTTTGTCTTTTTCCATTCGATTCAGCTGATTTTTTGTACACAAATGCAAAATACCCATAAGTTTTTGTTTGCAAAGTTTGAAGTCTGAATATTGAGAACTGTCAGAGAGAAACGAGTGTAAGCTGAAATCCTGAGTATATCCAATCGTGAATTCAAGATATCGAACCGATTGACATGTAATTTCCATCCATCAATCGTGATCATAGCAGGTTGTTCAGCATGATTCAATAAACATAGAACATCAAAGATTGACAACATTGCGCATAGACTTCTTAATGCTAGCATCTGGACAGGAAACTTCTCTAGAATCGCTCTTGGATCGAAGTTGTGAAACACCGAAAGGGGAAGTATGTCGGAACAGTGTTCCGGGAACATCCAGAACGAATGCCGATACTTTTGGAGAAGTCTGTGTTAAGGACGATTAGATGATCTTCTTAATTCTAAAGAACTCAGAAGTGTAACCGCAGCAGTGAGAAAAAGTTAATCCTTTAAGAACCAATCAGAAATAGTCAGGTGATGCGGTGCGAAGAATTATTGGAAAAGTTAGTTAAAAAATCGATTGGTTAGTCCGCTTCAACTCAGTAGGCCTAAAAGGGCAACTGATTCAGGCTGCCATGTTTGCCATAGATTCTTGCGTCAGCTCCTATTGATGTTGACGATGAACTGAAAGTCCTAGGTGTGACGTGGACTAGCAATTGAAAGTGGACAACTCACTTTCATGAGTTAGAATTGAAATGTTCTCGTAAATTGTGCATCTTGAGAGTGTTGAAACCTGTACTCATTCATGATGAATTGTGGAGTGTTTTTACAGCCAATATTGAGAGTCCATTTCTCTATTGTTTGCCGTTATTTGGTATATTGAACCTTGAATAACCTTTGCAATATGGTAAGAAAATATTTTTTAGAAGGGCTGAGAGAGAGAGAGAGAGAGAGAGAGTAATTTCAGAAGTACTTTGGATTGTAATCGTTGTAACACACTTGCCTGCTTCATCAATCGTCGGCGAACCATTTTCAACAAGTTTTATGAGAAATGCTATCATCCCGATCATCCCCTTTTTGACACCACCGCACACCCAACCGCGAACGATCGAATACGTGTTGAATTTTCATCCACGAAGCGTAGACAGAACAGTTTTGCAGTCTTGTCAACTTTGCTTGTGAATAACTTGTACAAGTTGACCTGATTTCATGCAATTCCTGATTTTCATTTGAATGAATCTATATTTCTCTCTCTTCTCTTCTAACCACCGACTGACGTGCGTCCCACTGTCCGCCTACTGAGGTCTCTGGATTTACCAACCAGCTCAGCTCTCTACTATATCTGATGGGATAAAATACGTCGAAATTTCCCTTGTCTACACCGTCACATGCAGCAATCATTTCAGAATTTAATGCTATTTCTGCTGGAAATAATCTTGATTTGCTACGATTAATAGCAACTAGGGCTGTGCGCCAGCCGCACCTGCCCACACCGCTGCACCGTTTGGTGCGCAGAACATTTTAAAACGTTGCCATCAAGGGAAATATATTCAAGCGAAATATCTTTTGTTTTGCATTCTAGATTGTCGCGAGACAGTCACTTAGAGCTTCAAAATCTTGTAGGAAGGTTCTCTATCTTTCATATTAAACATTCATCTTTTCTAATTCAGCGCAAATTTTATAGAGTATCAGGAAAATTCTAGTAATGCTAAAGAATTTGAAGCGGAATTGCAAAGACCTCCTTGAATTCTATTTTGCCAGCACTTACAAGTGTCTGTCATCAGACTTAATCCGTGCGTCTCAATGATAGTTCAGGAATTCTTATGAAAACAGAGATGTGACAAAAGTAATGAAAAAGTACAACGACTAAATTGCTAAAACACTGGCAGACGAAAACGTTGGGTTTTAATTGATTCTTTTAAAATGATGTAATTCCTCTACAGCAAAGGAAGGGTATATTTCTGATTCTTTTTCTAATTGTCTGAACGCATCAGGAAATG
Source organism: Prostheceraeus crozeri (assembly GCA_907163375.1). Lineage (NCBI taxonomy): Eukaryota > Metazoa > Platyhelminthes > Polycladida > Euryleptidae > Prostheceraeus > Prostheceraeus crozeri. The sequence continues at coordinate 29,291 of CAJQUW010007249.1, forward strand.
TAGAAAGATTCGAGGCAATGTCACGTTATCTGGAAATTACTGTGCTATGCAGGAAGATCAAGATCTCGACATTACTCGGCTTCAAGCAGTCTCTCTGTGGTGCGATAATGCCACCGGAGGCCGAAGAAAGTCTTCCGGATGGATCACTGGCCGTTCTAATGCCAAGATAGTCTATGTCTTAACAAGAGAAGCAACAGCAGAGTACACCACAGTATTCACTTTGAGATTTCGAAGTCTAAGGTCGCGGGAATTGGGATTTCGTGGACAAAAATGATTTGTTATGAACTTGAATTATCTCATTTCGTCACCATTTTCACACTTTCTCTCAACATCAGGAAATGCATCGGCAGTTTTATGACATGGTCGTGATTTTCAAGTTGGTGGTTCCATTTTCACAATATAGAATTTTAAAGTTTGAATTGATGAATAGAATTGAATAATATTCTCCTGGTTGGATGAATTATAATGTAAGCTTAAAATATTTCCCCCTCCAATTTGTTGTGACCAAGATAACAGATACAATGAGATAATTGTGATTGAAACTTCACAGTAAAGCATCAATTGATCGAAATTTAAACATTTCTGTGCACCGCACACATCCCCAATAGCAGCTATTGTTTTTTGATTTGATGTGAACGACAGACATGAGACATTTGTCCCTTTGGAATCTTACAACAAAATGTCGTCCAAAGCAGTCATATAAGCTATATACGTCGCTATGAATTCAACAATTGAGAGTTCAGTCTTATTAAATTCACTGCTGCTAATTGAACCAAATCTTCAGACAGACGACGTGGATCTCTAGCAACGGAGACGGTAAACATCCTCATTTATCTATTGAAGACTGGTCCTTAGACACTGGTTGTCAAGGTGAAGTGAATTCTAAGAATTGTCGACAATAAGTGTATAGGGCGTAAATAGCGTTATCTGACCGCCAGCCGTCACTCTTTTAAAAGAACATCTTAGAGGGAGATCACCGTCAGAAATATCACTACACAAAGAATCATCAGATAGAGTACATAATATCACAACAGTTGAAATGGCAGGCCTTTCACAAGCGAACTATCATAGAGGCATGATTCTATAAATCAAACAGTCAGCATAATGTCCAATTTAAATGTTCCGTTCTTATTGGGACACATAGAAACATAAATTCAAGTCAATGTGTAACTTATCCATGCCTAATAAAGTGTTGAATATGTAATAGAGTGTGAACATAATAAATATAACTGCTAATGATATTTGAATGATAGGTATCCTGTGTAAATATGAGTAGAATAAAACAAAATATTGATGACTTATGAGAAATCCTACCGGTCTGCCACATGATGTGATTTAATATAGACTCATAATTTCACCCGCTTCTCCTAACTACTTCCCAATGATCGATCTCTCCAAAAATTAGAAATTCCTGCCCCATTGATGATAATGAATAAGAAGAGAATCTGTTTAATAGTTTTGCAAAACATCTCCTGACATTCAAGAATTTACAACAATAGCAAACATGGGAATCATTTCATAGTATTTACTACAACATTTCATGGAAGATATACATTTTCTAGTTTAAGCTTTCAAGAAATTAAAAATTCAGCCTTTCTACTGATCAGATTGAGCATGCAATGTATTTTCATATGAAGCTAACATACAAAAACTGCTGAGTAGTTACTACAATATCTACTGCTTCGTGTATTGGTGAAAATCAGCACAAATGAGTGAATAAATATCTTTCAATTGTTTATAGCAGCAGATTCACTTCCTGCTCCGGTTATTGACTTCTGATTATTCATTAACTTACGAGAAAAAGAAATAAATCTGCAAGAAGAGGACTGCAATTGCCAACTATAGGAATACCTCTTACTTGTTGAAAGACTAAACCACCGAATGTAGCGAAAGCTTCGTTTATAATGAACTCAGTGACTTCATTAAATTTATCCTTAGTGAACACACTGCAACCTTGACACCTGACATCATATAAGAAACTTCTTTCAAAACCTATACACAAATATTTCCTATTAGAATCATTGAAGAATAATTCGAGCAGGTCGGAAATGTGAGTAAAAACATCTTTATGATCCAGATTGGTGTACAAAGTGGAAAAATCGAAAATTTGTTCGTCACATGCTGTAATGTTTTGTGAATTTTATTGAGGAATTCGACGGACAACACTATACAGTCAATACCAGTATTACTATGAATTGCGTTGCAGAATTTCCTAAAATGGTCTCTGATAACAGACAAACCTTTGTTAATCTTATTGGAAAGTTGCTTAGTAGTACAGTGGCTAGCACCAACTGTAAAACGAAATTTGAAGGGATTTTATGTAATTTTGGTGTCTAATATAATTTTGGAAGTTTTTCATCATCTTTTCTTTTCTTTTAGTAGTTACATTCGTTCTAGGAATAAGTTAGCCAGAGTTCGAGAATATTTGGATGATAGCACAATTATTGTCCCTTGTTGCAAGAACTGTGCATGAAACAACACGAATTTCTCCAAAGTGAGTCCGGTGATGTTTTATCGTAGTCTGATGCAAACTTTTATAAATATCAATATAACAAGATGTACGCACGCTAATGCGTTTCTCATTAAATCTTTTCCATGACATGAAATGGAATTAAATGAAATCACGTCACGGTTAAAAATTCGAAGAATCCAGGGAGCGGAAGAAAACAAAATTAAAACAACTTCTCTAGTGGAAAATGGTGTAATAAATTAGGTTATTTAAAGTCCAGAGCACATAAATTTGAGTTAATACTTAAAACATAGAATTGATTTTCCTGCTCTTATACTCCCTTTCTATCTCTCAAGAAATTCGGAGGATCTATTTCAATAAGAAATACTCGATCATGCAAAATATACAAGTGAATCCATCACCACAATCTCAATGAGCAAAATGTTGTAGAACTTCATTCATACAATGACATGATTGTGATGAGGAACGAAATGATGCAAGACAGCATGTCATGAAATGACTTCTGTAAAGATGAAGCAGCATGATCAGTCCAAATGTCAAAATGGACAGTTATTTACTCAACTAGTGCATGATTGCTTCTTTATAGCATTCCACGAGTCAGATATCTTAAATGTCCGATCCCGTAGGATGAGTTCCATGGGTGAGGGCTATTTAAATCTAACCAGTTCGAATGCTATGATGAAGCAAGTTATACACGAGTTGCGTAGAGAATTTTATTTGTCTCCGTGCATATATTGTAGATATCCTATCGCTTTATGTAATGGATAGAGGATGGCTCTGGGATATAGAGAGGGAAATTATTTGATGAATCCCGAGGGCTTTAGTCCGGAGGATATAGCAAATAATTTCACGAGCTATGTCAGAGAATCGTATAGCTATTCTCTATCCGTTATAAAGTATGCCAGATTATTAGGACCATAGATATCCGCGATAGAATCCCTCTCTACCAAGATTTTCCCTTGGATTTCCCTGCCCTGAAGGCAAGATATTAATGCTAAAAACATAGAGCGTTACCAAGACAACTGGATGAAGATTAGCAGGGATATTTCAGATCTTGTAGATATCTAATAAGATATCTACAAATGAATGTCTAAAAACGTTAATTTTTAAACACTATCTATGCCCCAAATAGAGTGCCTTAGGGCACACTATCCAGGCCTAGAAATAAGAGTGGTATTCTCTAAAACAGTTAGAGGATGATTTACATGTGATTCGCAACGATATCTCGTGACGACTAACCAATTTTGCCATCGGGCATTTAATTGGTTAGTCGACCCTCCTATCCCGGCTAATAACATGAAATCCTCCTCTAACTATTACATAGAGCAAATTATTGCCCGCGCAGGTTACTGCAGTGCACTGGAAGGAGTATAGTCTATGCCAATTATGAGTGCTTCAGCTTTAGTATCGACTAGATCTGTGAATAGATATTTTCACTGTTGATGAAGCTAAATTTCTATTCAAATACTCTTGATAATCATAGACATGTCAATCACAATCTGTCCTTGATCATCATAGTACGTCTCCGTCCTATATTTGACCAACCAATTCGGTATCACATCTGGATTTCGAAGAAACTCGTCGTTATACTTCGCAGGTCTAACATGTAATTTGCTCATCTTCTTTATACAGAAAGCTTGTACTTTATCAGGACCCGCTGCTTTCCAACCTGCCATGCTAACTACAGTCCGTTTCATAAAAAGTGGATCATCCTAAAATTTGACTAAATAAAACATAAGTATGATACAGAAAGCATTTTTCATGTTATTTCATGTCCCTAATATATTTAAATGTCCTTATATAATCTGATAAGCTATGATACAGTAACGGTTCTTAAGAAGCTAATATTTTGTGGCCCTACCCTTATTGTCAATGACATTACCAATTCGTCAAGGCATTGATTCGATGATATCGTTGTTTTTTTGACTGATCTAACTTTCTCCACTCTCTTTTTAACAGTGACGTAAGTTGTGATACGCCATCTGTAGGTAGCAGTGAACGACGAACGTTACGTTTTAGAATACTCCATACATTTTCTATGGGATTCAGATCAGGAGAACGAGCTGGCCAAGATAATGTCCTAAGCCCTAATTGAGACTTGCATAAGATGATTTCGCCAGTGACAGTGACTCGTTGCCCATCTGAGACGTCTTTTTGTATGCTGATCTGATAATTCGATCTGAGAGGGCCTCTTACAGCTCTTGAAATTCGACTCAATAAGTCTTCTACGAATAGTGGACTTAGAAATAGACGAGAGTAGTGCAGCCATCTCAGTTAACGAGAGACTTGGATCAACTTTAACAAATCTCAAAATTAGGCGGTCTCTACGTTTGGATGTTTTGCGTGGACGGCCAGAGCCCTCTTTACGACAGAGTCGAAAATCATCATTATGCCATCGATGCACATTTGTGTAAGGGACATTTAGTCGCTTGCTTGTAGCTCGCAAAGATAACTCTAGTTCTAGCAAGGTTGACACTTTGCTTTTTGTGAATGCGATCTCGTTATTGTTCATTTGTGCTTTGTATTGTTTTCAACCGGTAAGAGATAGATTTCTAGCTGAAAGCAATCAGGAGTGCTGCCAACACCACCGCAACGAAGTCAGGAAGCTATGGAACATGAAGTCCAGTTAATCACATGTAGCAGTTGCATTATTGTTGATGATAATGGTGCTATACTGGCTCAGATTGACCGATTTTCTTTATTTTTGTTTTGCTTGATAGCTTTTGGCTTGTAGAACAACATATTGTAATTTAAAGGTTTTTGATTTATTAATTTAAGATTTTATTTATCAGTTGTGGTCTTAACTGTGTTACTAGATGTTAGGCGGTTTTGACTTTCGATGATTGGTCTTTTGATCGTATGACTTGTATTTGTTACTGCCGCTGATGTCAGTTGATGACTTATGACTCTTTCGTTTTGATAGGTACGTTAGATTATTAGGGCTACTATCGGCTTGTCGGTTTAAACCTTTTAACGCTAAATTGAACTTTAGAGGAATTGAGAATTGAGGAAGAAGATAAGGAGAGAGAGAGAAGCAGATCTGACAGGACAAGGTAAGAAATCAGCTGAGCGAGAGAATTTTGGGGTCAGTCGTGCACGGGGAAAGAAGAACAAAATTATTTTGACGTTGACAAAAAAAAATCAGCTGAAGTAGAGATGTAATATTTAAGTTACGTTCGCCTTGACGGAAGCCCAGTATTAGCTTTAGCAATTGGTCAGTATGGTCCTGTTAAGTGTAACGGCTAAGCGACTCCGGGGTGTGAAACCCAGGACCCGGTAGTTCTGTCCGGGAAAGGAAAGGAGATCAGTGATAGGTTGCTCGACGTCTCGATTAAGTTACTGAACCCCGATTCCCAAACACCGGACAATACCTTGCCAGTCTCGTTTGACGGAACAAAAACAAAGTTTTATAGCGCAGATATAGAGATAAGTATTTAGACAATTACGTTGATAGATAGATAACAAGGAAACACACAGTAAAATAGTTCAGAAGTTCGTTAGCGTTACACACACAGAAATAACTCAACTTTATGATACGAAATACGAATACGCATAAAGCGTTACAAATTTAAATTAGCGCTAGCAGAGATGCCAAAATTTTAAGAGGAGACTTTAGGTCACAGATTTACATATGAACAAGGAATCAATGTTACCGCCTTTTGGTGAGATGACCACTCCAAGTTTTCTCCCTCCGCGAAGAAGATCAGGCAATGAACAGTCTTTGAGAGAACGAGACGAAGCTGCTCGAACAAGCAAAGTTTTTGTCGATTCGAAAGTCTGCAGTTGGGGTTGGGGTCTGAGATTATATAGTCTCTTCCTCATACAGCACGTTGGATGATGGAGCCCAGGCAGGCAAGAAGATTCGTCTCTCGCTCATGTCCAATCCTTGCCCACTCGCTCGCACATGGTCCATTGGTCTATACCGCGTCCTGAGGCCTCTTGTGGTTCGCCTTCCGACTTCACTTCTAGCTTCCTTGAGTCCAATCACATCGCAGCGTGGGCGGCACGTTAACGCCATTATGGTTCCTCGAGTAGAGGAGAATTTTCTAATTAGGATGAATTTTATTGTCTCCACGAGCGCTTTTAGGTCTTTGAAGTTGATTGCCGCTGGTACAGGATTAAACGTTCGCCTTCCGATTTCATTCCCAGCTTCCTTGAGTCCAACCACATCGCAGCGTGGGCGGCACCTTTTGAAGTTGCTTGCCGCTGGTACAGGATTAAACGTTCGCCTCCCTCTTTATTACTTGCCACGGAACGAAAATTATCTCTCGCCCATCTTTATGAATCGTAATTAGAAAAAAGTGCCCCGTACCTCCATTTCCGCTGAGTCATCAATTCTCAGAAAGTTGCGACTTGACCTTTCGTCCTCTGATGCCGAAAATGCAGTGAAATCCACAGCCAGTGTAGCAGAATTTTCCAATTAGGAATAAATGTTCCAATAAAATGTCCATAGGATCCGATTTCGATAGCGAAATACAAAACATCATTTCGAATTTAAACCGCAAGAATTACGATTACATTTCCATCCACCGTGAGGAGCGACGTCCTCGTCGCAGAAGAAGGAAGACCTGTATCATCTGGAAGGGAACAGGGGCACGAGAGCAGATTGTCTCTGGCAATTGGTAAAACGACACCAGGATTACTTGTGCAAAACGACAATAGCTATTAGTACTAATAGTTACAAAGACACCAGTCAGTGGTACGCTGTGACACGGTGTACATTATAGGTCGAAAGGAAAACGATGACGGTGTTACTTAGATTATGTAAGTGTAAAAAATAATAGTGTACACAAAAGACACAGAAGGCAAGCAGAGCAAAACAAACAGTCAACGATAGTCTCGTTGGAAGTCCCGAATGGTAGCCGGGGTTATTTGACGGACGACGCGGAGAGAGATGTCCGCAATCGCCCGCAGATGGTCATGCACAAACACCCACGGAGTGCAGGGTAAATGTCCTGCACTGCCTCCCGCGCTCGCTGGAGCCATTCTATGGAGATCGTTCGTCGGTCCTCCGGGAGGACGAATACTCCCACACAACAATTCAGATAGTTAGCCCCCAGCGGCCTCGCTGTCATCTTGAGTCTATCGGTGATGTTGGCGGATGGGATCAGGCCCAGCGGGATATAGATTATGAGGGTGTCCGCGAGGGTTAAATGTTTATTAGCCGTTATGATGAGCACTGAGGACGGCCGGGCGATTTTTCGTGGCCACAACGGCGGTGTGCCGGTGCGGTGAAATGTCCGCACCACCTCCATGATCCTGTCGGTGATAGCGGGCCACTGTGGTCGTCTCCTCCTGGACCGCACCGCCGACAGGATGGCGCAACGAAGAATCGTCTCCACTGACTCCGTTCCCAGGAGGGCAACGTCCGGTACGTGTCCGGAGCCCTTGATGACAAAATCCCGGGTGGCGCGCAACGCCCGTTTGAAGTCGTTCTGACTTCCGGCCTCCATATCTTCCTCCGTCACCAGAAGGACATCGTCGTGTGGTCCCAAGCTTGCTTGAATCGGCAGTACGCGTCTCTCCTCTTCTGGTTTCGGAATGTAGTCCGGAAAGGGGTGGACGGCCACTCCGGCGTTGAGGGCCGCCACGAGCACTGCGGCGTCTTTTGACGCGCAAAATACACCGTATTGCTCTCTTGCTAAGTCCGGGGCTCGGTTCGGCCGATATTGTGTGTGTGCATACTGGCAAGGCAGGCACGTGGACCCCTCATTCCAGCGTTGGAGTGCGTCGTGGAACCACTTCGCCTCCACACGTTCCGCCCATGGTCCCAGTTGCACGGCCGATGCAGGGATCGACCGCAGACACGGTATCGTCCGTATCCAAACTAGCGACGCCATTGTTTTGGCATAAACGTGTGTAAGCGGAGTGGTTCCCAACCTCCGCGCAATCTCCTTTGCAAAGTCCTGCCACGTGGGAGCATCTTCGAGGGAACGCAGGCTAATCCCATGGATTGTGGCCGTCTCGTACCACGGTATTGGTCCCACTGGTTGGATAAGGGAGGAGATCAGACGGACAGGCTCCAACATACCCGCCTCGCTTCTAATGGTCAGCAACACACTGACCTCAACCGGGCCGGACTGCTGATCGGTCACGACCTCGCCGGAGGGCTGGATGGCCCCTTGTACGGATACTACTAGAATAGCCTGTAAAAGGCAGACAAGTTCGTCAGTCGATTGCAGTTCAACTTTTTCTTACAGAGACATAGCAGTTTTATGGAATTTATAAAATAGAAGTCAAAAGTAATGTGGCGATGTAAGGGAGCAGCACGTACTGAAGTTAGTTGGGAGGGAGATGAGACAGAAATATGAAACATTAAAGGTATAGTAGGGTACCCTATCAGTCACTAAGTCTCCTCAAATTGGCGATATTACCCAAACTAGACGCAAGTAGCATGAAGCGGGGGAGGGTGCGGTAATGATCGTTAAATGATCGTTAATAGAGATTGGAGAGAATACAGCAATTTAGGGCGTCTTTTAGTGGGAAAGTGTGTAAGTTGTTGGCAGGTAAGCGAAGCAAATTTGCAGTAGGTATGTATATCCCCTACGGCTTAACAGGAGAGGTGTCTTTGTCTATTCCTTAATGGGTATTTGCACGGCGGAGCATTCTGTGGGGAAGCCTTAGTTTCCCCTGTGCTGGGTCGTGATTGTTCGGGTTTTTCTTTCTTCTCATTTTCGGAACCTAGCTCTGAGACCTTTTTGTCTTCATCCGCCTTGGGAACCGCATCGAAGAATTGGGTTAGTGCTGGGGTGTCAGGTACGGGTAACTCGGGAGTATGTGGTTCAATAGCCAGTTTGCATCGATTTATGTTTATCCATTGCTTCTTTCCGCGTGGTTCATTGATTGGTGCGACCATGACGTTTGTGTCCGTCATCTCCACTACGCGGTAAGGGCCGCGCCACAGTTTTTGCAGTTTCTTGGAAAGTCCCTTTTTCGGTTGGGGCGTAAAGACGTACACGCGATCTCCAATCGCCAGATTATCCAGTGTATCGGTAGCTGTTTTGTCATACTGGGTCTTCTGGCGGGTCTGGGCTTCATCATTGTGCTTGCGTGCAAGCTCCCAGGCGGTTGACAAGCGACGCGACAAATTTTGTTTGTATTCCGAAACTGATGTGTTTGTGGGGTCTCTGCACTGTTCTTGAAGTGCCATGTCACAAGGGAGATGAGGATCCCTCCCGAATACGAGGAAGAACGGACTTTCTTTGGTGGATGCATGAGCGGATGACCGGTAAGCGAACAGCATTGCTGGGAGGAAGTCGTCCCAATCCTTCTGATCGTTGCTGACGTAATGGGAAATCATCCTCACGATCACTCCGCACATTTTTTCGACTAATCCGTCGCACTTAGGGTTATATGCTGTTGTAAAAATTTTCTTTGTGTTTGTCAAGCGACAAACTTCCTTCATCAAAGAGGACATAAAGTTAGCTCCTCGGTCGGACAACAAGGTCTCGGGGCATCCATACCGGCATACAATTTCGTCGGAAAACAACTTTGCAATCGTCGTTGCCGCTTGGTCGCGAATGGGAAAAGCTTCCACCCATTTCGTGGCGTACTCGATGAATATGACTATATATTTGTTTCCATCGTGCGTTTTCGGAAATGGTCCAGTTATATCCACCGCCCAACGGTAAAATGGGGGCGGGATTGGTATGCATTTCAATGGTACTTTGATTTTCCGGTTCGGTGCATTCTTTGCATTACACGACACACATTCCTTCACCCATCGTTTCACCTCTCTATTCATTTTGGGCCAATAATAGAATTTTCGCAGACGCGATAGCGTCTTTTCTGCGGATAAATGTCCGCCGAATTGTCCATGATGGAACTCCAAGAATACCTGCATGCGATACGATTGTGGGAGTACCAGCACAAGTGTGTCTTTTTCAGTCAGACGATAGAGAGTTCCATGGCGTAAGCGGAAATTGCCAAACTTTCTGTGAACGTAGGATTGTTCCGCCTGGTCGATTGCGCTCATGTTCACTTTTTTTCCCATCAACTTCCCAGAAATGCTTTTGAGCAACTGATCGTTCTGCTGAGCTAAGCGCACATTCGACAAGTCAGACGTGATTCTTAGCTCCGTGGCATCTTGACGCTGAATCGCTGACACCGCCGGTACGTCCGATATGCGGGAAAGGGCATCCGCATTATTGCATTTCCCAGGTCGGTACCTGATGACCATGTCCAGCTCTTGCAGCTTGAGTGCCCATCTAATAAGGCGAGACGATGGATTGCGGTGTGTGAACAGCCACTGAAGTGGGCTGTGGTCAGTTATTACTGTGAATGGCCTGCCGTATAGGTAAGGGCGGAAATGGTCGCAGGCCCATACAATGGCCAAGGCCTCCAGTTCTACGATGGCATAATTCCTTTCGTGCTTGTTGAGTGTTCTACTTGCATAAGCGATAGGCCTTTCTTCACGACCCGTGCCTTGGCTGAGTACAGCTCCAAGGCCGTTCCACTTGCGTCTGTGTGTAGTATAAACGTCTTTGTAAAGTCGGGGTATGCAAGTATGGGTTCCATGCACAATCTGGTTTTCAATTCGCTGAAAGATGTCTGCTGGTCTGCTTCCCATATGAAAGGGGTGTCTCTCTTGATTAGCTGATGTAAAGGGTTGGCTACTTTGGCAAAATTGGGTATAAATCGTCGGTAATAAGAGGCAAGCCCTAAGAATTGGCGAACTTCTTTAGTAGATGTTGGGGCGGGATAGTCCCCGTATCTTCCTAGTGTTGTCGGGGTCGGGTTTGAGGCCATCACGTGTGATGATGTGACCAAGAAACCTGACTGAAGGTTTAGCGAAGTCACACTTTTTCGGTTTCAGTTTGACCCCGTGCGTCACCATTCTCGATAGGATTTTCTCTAAGTGTTGTAGATGAGTTGAAAAATCAGACGAGTAGCAGATGACGTCGTCTATGTAGACGATGCATGTTTCGTTTTGCAATCCCGCTAGTATGACTTCCATGGCTCGCTGAAATGTAGCCGGCGCATTACAGAGTCCGAATGGTAGTCGGCAAAATTCGAAGTTTCCGGCAAAGGTGGTAAAAGCAGTCTTCGGTCTTGATTCTGGGGCAATAGGTATCTGCCAGTATCCCGATGCCAAATCCAGAGTTGAAAAGTATGTCGCGTTGGATAGACAGTTGGCCGTTTCATCAATTCGAGGTAGAGGAAAATAGTCTTTGCTGGTAATAGCATTCAGGCGTCGGAAGTCGACGCAGAATCGATCAGTGCCGTCTTTCTTTTTTACTAGAATGACAGGTGACGCAAATGGACTAGCTGTTGGTTGGATGATGCCGTGTTGGCACATTTTGTCTATATGTTCTTTTATCACTCCTTTTTGCGATTCTGGGATCCGATATGGACGTTGACGAACAGGAGGGTTGTTTCCAATGTGGATGTGATGTTCAACTCCCTCCATTTGTCCGAGATCGAATTCATGCCGAGCAAAAACGTCTTGGTATCGCCAGAGGAGGTTGTTCAATTCCGCCTGCTGTCCGTCCGATAGCGACGGAGATTTTGAAAAAAGGCTTAGAAACTCATCTATTTCGGTAGCACTTGAGGATTGACGTTGATCTTCCCCAATAATAAGATCTTCCGTGGTGAGAGCCTCCGCTTTGCCGACGGTTAGCCCTCGATGAAACTTTGCGGGGGCTTGCGACATATTGGTGATACAAATTGGGATTTGTTGATGTTCCGGCGATGCGACAACGTTGGCGATCAGTACTTGCGATAACCGATTACTATGCTTAGGGTGAAATAAAACCGTTTCCGACGAGATGGGATGCGTCAATCTAGACGCCACTGTCATTTCTGCTCGAGGTGGTATGGTAACGCTATGTTCAAGCTTTACGGCACAAACTCTGGTGGGAGTGGGAGAGGGGAATTCAATTTTTCCTTTTTTGTAATTGATGGTGAAATATTCAAGCTTGTTTAAAAAGTCTACTCCCAGGATGGCGTCAAACCGCAGATCTTTCATAACAGCCACATCGTGAAGGATATCTCGTTTCGCAAGGGTCAATAGGATAGTAGCGCAGCCAACGATTTCTAAATCACCTCCACTAACGTTTTTCGCTGAAATGGAAGTTTTCTCCCAAGTGATGTTCCATTTCTTGCAAAATTCTTCCGATACTAGAGTTATACCTGCACCTGTGTCCAGTAGTGCTTCAGCGACTTTGTTGTTGATGTGCAAGCGGATAACAGATTTCTCTTGTTGTCCACAGGCCGCAACGACGTCCTCTGTGCTGTAGGATCTAGGCCAAATGGAAGATTGAGGTTGGTGGGGATAATGTGTCCTGTCGTCATTGTCTTCAGTTGTGCAACTCTGCAATGAAGGTGTGCTGCTCTCAAGGGATGAGGGATGGTACAACGGTGCCGTTGGTGTTGCGCTGGTTGAATATGCTGGTGGGTTTATGGATGTCAGTGGCAGCTCCTCTCTACAGCCGTCAACTGATGGGCTGTCATTGGGAGGAGCGACCATGGCAACATGTTCCTGGTTGGGTGAGATATGCTGTTGATCTTGTCGTCTCTGCTGTGCTCCTTTGGGTCTTCGCCAAGGTAGGTAGAGCGTGTTCGGCATCCAGACAGGTCTGGTTACCCGATGGGCACATTTCTTGCAAATGCGAAGGAAGACAGTAATAGTCACATACAGACACACCAGGAATATCCATATCTGTTTAGCAGTGACTGCAAAGCCCAGGAGGAATCCGAAGGACACTCGGTGGGCTATGCTGTTTATAAGAGATTTTGTGTTTCGTTCTGTGCTTTCCTCAGACGAAATTCCCAAGCGTTGGAGGATTTCGTGATGCATGTTGAGGGTTCCCATGAGATCGTTGATTGTCTCGCGAGACTGTATGTCGCTCCAATTATATACCACAAGATCATGAAAGATAGTGTGTGGCAGCATAGGAACTGTCGTGAAGTTGGATGGGTAGAGAGGCAGTGTTTGAGAAGGAGGCATAACTCGGCATCCATGTGTGTGATGATAATTGCAGCATGTATTTTGGTAACAAAGTGGTATTTTTGTGACTTCATGGCACGGTCGACGAGTCACTGTTGGATGTATAATGTTTGTCAAAGGATCTAAGTAACCCATGATGGGTTGATGATCCTTTATAATGTAAATCACGGGGATTCTACTGAGACAAACTTTCTCCATTGCTAGGATACTGAAGTTGTACACCTTCGTACACGGGAAAATCTCCAACAGTCTTCCGACCGCTTTGGCATGGAGGTAGTCACGTTTTAGCAGTGAGCGGGCGGCCAAGGTCGGATGGGACATGATTGCCACTTTGAGTAGGCTCACTGCCGACATCATGCTCTTGCAGGACGCTTGGACAGCCATATTAAAAGCCAAGCGCACATAATTTGTAAGGCGAAATTGTAGAGCTTGTAGTTGCGCTGCTGCGACCGCAGACGTTGTAGCTCCTCTTCGGGGTCGTCGTTGCTGTACCTTGTCAGTTGCGGCTGTGGTTGAGGTGAAAATTGGACAGTCTCTTACGTATATTCCTTGCTGAGTTCTCCGGAGGGTTAGGTTGTGGCAGTCTAGGTAAGCTTCCTTTTTCGTGGGAAATGTGAGTGCGAGGTTTCCGTCGCTGGACATCCACGTGTCACCCCACTGTTCTCCGGAAAGCGTTTTCCACTTCAGAAATTTACACTTTTCTTCTTCCGTAGGTGTCCAAATAATGTGAGAGAAATCATTGAGGTGACAATGTCCTGCCTGGTAGTGACAGTGTTTAACGGCTCCAGCAGAACTTTCCATATATTTCGAAGAGTGGCGTTTATACACTGTGATTGGTACCACGAAGCAATTGGTTATTACTTGAGTCCTCCATTTACAACATTCAAAGGGTGCTGCTCCGAACACAGGAACGGTTGGTATATCGGTGGACCAACCACCCTTAATGCTTTTCATTTTTCCCACGGAGCATTGTTTTTCCCGGATCATTTGTTGACACTCCAGATTAGATACAGGGATGTGGACGATGTTTTTCTTCAACAACCTTTCGTCTCCGAAAAAGTATATGAGAGTTTTGAAGATATGCTTGATTTTAATACAGTGGAAACCTGGACTTTCGTATTGCAACATGTTGATCTTGTACAACACATGCGTCTGATTGGTGGGCGCCGTGTTTCTTTTGATACCAGACTCACAGGATGGTGGGTCAGGTATTTCCCATGTGGAGGCACCCGTTTTCGTTTGGCAGATCATTGGCATGGGGTGACTTGGATCACTCCCTTCGGCACCTCTTCCAAGCCACAAAAGAATGATAACGATGATGAGGAGAAAAGTTGAGAGTCCTCTGAGTATCTTTCCGTGCGAAGATGGTGTCAGTAGGGCTAGCATGTTGATAACTGGCCAATGGGCATATGAATGTACGGTGGTTTGATGATTCGTTTGAGTTTCAGCATTTTTGGATGTAGGCAAACCCTCGGTGATAGGGTCGGATCCAGCTTGCGTTGAATGCATCTGTACGTCATTTATAAGGGCCGGAGGAGGTGGTGGTGCTGATGGAGGCGCCATTTCCTCCGTTTGTTTGTGAACCTCGGCGGGGATGTGATGGGTATCACTGACCACATCCTGACTATTGCTATATGCTTGCTTTAGTTGACTGCCGTTCTCCAGATCGCTCTGGCAACCGCGTGAAAGTGTTATGCCAGCCACGAGTATATTTGGATCTCGCAGGTGCACGCGTTCCTGCAGATTATCGGAATAAATCGAGTTGCTAAGGGTTTCTGAGTCCGCTTGTCGTCCTAGATTCATTGAGATTCCTGATATTGAATCTCCTGAAAAGCGTCTAGTGTTACCGTTCTGGCGTCCATACCCACTTGGGGGTGGAGAAAAATGCCGTTGTTGACTCCTGTTGGTAACATGAATAGAATGTGGGTACGCTGGGGATTCGACGTTACCCCGTTGAGATCCTTGAGATTCGAAAGGTGCCGACGTCGTGTCCATCGTAGGAGTGTTCTTGAACGCGTCTGTTCTCACATTCGGTCTTTCATTACTACTTGATCTTGATGTCTGATAACCTGGTCGCGGCTGGAACCCGTTAGGAGGACGACGATGAGATTGTTGTGCAAATGTCACTCGCCTGCCGCATTGGCGTTGGAGATGGCCTGGCTTTCCACATCTGTAGCATATCACTCTATTATCAGTTGTATACCGTGGCATGGGGGCTGCTGTCCAAGGCCGGGATGGGGCACTTACAGGATAAGTAGCCGTCGGGTACATGTTCATGCCATGTATAGCTGATACTAGTGATTCCATGCGGTCCTGAACTGCCTGTACCGCTGCGACAGTGGAAGTGGATTGATCGTCATCTGCTAGTAACTGTCGCTGTGCCTGTATTTTCCGAGCATATGAGATTGCGTCTTCCAAAGTGTCGGGATCCTTTTGCAGTACGGCCCGCCGGAGATTGGGTAGTAGGCCAAAAACAAAAGCCTCCCTGGCTAGGGTGTCCTTTGCCTTCTGATCGAGACTAGAATATGCTGTTCTGACCAACCGTTGAATGTCTGTCGCAAACGCCGCGACAGACTCACCTGCCTTTTGTTTTCTGGTGTGCAGTTCCGCGCTCGCAAATTTTTCCGACTCAGGGGTCTTCAATAGTGCCTTCATAGTTCGAATGAGGAGTGGGTAGTTGTTTTGAGCTTCGGCTGGAACCTGGCGGTACATTTCTAAAGCGTAGGATTTTAGATATGTGGGGAGCAAAAACGCTTTTTGCACATCCAGCCAGCCCAAGGCTCTTGAGACCAACTCGTATTTATTGATGAAGTCTTCGAAACTTGTCTCACTCCCAGTGTCGTCTCCGGAAAATGGAGTGATTGTTAGGGCCATATTAGCGTTTGGTGGCAGGCAACGTGGGCCTTGGTGTACGTCAGCGGCTGCTGCGAGTCGGCGAGATGCTGCCGGACGTCGAGCTGTGAGTGGCGTTGTTTTCGGTTGCTGCTCAGGTGCTGGTGTCGACGGAAGAGTGTCAGCCATTTCGACATCCTCTAGAACTATCTCCCTACCCGAGCGAGTTCGTTTTGCCATTGTCGTGAAAGTTAGACTTTATGTGTGAAAGAGTGGGGAGCTGATTCTGTAAGCCGCACTATTCGAAAGGACAGACTAGTAAAACTAAGAATTATAGTTGTACTAGTTTGGCCAGATGAGCGTCACTGAGAAAAACGCAATTTGCTTGAACGAGGAAGGGGTTCAATAATCAGTAAAATTACTGTCGATAATTGTACTGATAGAATGAGTAGAAGTTCCCACAACAATGAAAATATGGTGTAGACTTATACTCGGGATAGTTTAAGAGAAAGGGTAGCAATGTTGTCTATGGCAATTAGGTAAACGGGATGTGTCTGTATGTTAGGTAAAGTTTTGGCAGAGGTAAAATATGTATGTAAGTAATAATTAGCAAACAATTGCAGTTTGTGTAAGAAGAAAATGGCCGCGGATATTATATGTCCGCGAAGAATAGTACCCAATCGATTCTCTTGATAATACCCTCACAAAGAAAATACGTGATCTTCTGTAATAATTGTTATGTACCCTGTTGGTGGTGGGATCTGAACTATATGACACTATACTGGGAAGCAATTTGAATGCGATTACTCCCGTGTAATAGTAGTTCGCGGTTGGCGATGTATATGTCCGCGGGAAAGCGTTTGTTCGATTATGTTGATGTCTACCCAACTTCAGTCAATTGTTTGCTAAATTTTATGAGGGCAGGCGAGTTATGCAGAGCAAATTGCTAGTTCTTCTAGATGAAATCTAGACGAAATGTTAAAATAATGATCGCCACCTATAAATGTACCTGCTTGATAATAAGATTGCGTATAAGTACTGAGTGTGGTGGATGATGCCAGATACCGTCTACTGGTGTTGATATACCTCAAGTCAAGTCGCACAATGTACGTATCGGCAATGGAGATGATTGGTAGGGAAGGAGGGGGGATAAGTCGTAAATTGGATGGAGATAAATAAGCGATGTAAGGGATATGTAATTATAAGCGGAGCATAGAATAATGTAGTCACTCACAATATGATTATGGCACACTGACGGTTATTCGGATAAATGGAAATGCAAAACGCTAACCAAATGACAAGCACAGTACTAGATAGAAATGGGTATGCGGTATATATAGATAGATATATGCACAGAGAATGAAGCACAATACACAGAAACCCAAACCCCAGTATCACCTTAGCGATGCCACTGACTGCGAAACAAAAATATTACAAAATATAGTATGTCTTTGCACAAGTAAAATCTTAATGAGCTTTACCAGATAAAAGTTTGTTATTGTCGGGGTCGTCCGACCAGGCAAGTATTCAGAGAGTTTGTCTTTTTTTTTTTGTTGGTTACAATACCTAGTGTCGGTAGTTAATGTCCGACTGGTAGACACTTGTCTGCAAGTATTAGGAATTATTCTTAAGATAGCTAGTGTCGGTAGTTAATGTCCGACTGATAGACACTTGTCTGCGAACAGGCAAGTATTAGGAATTATTCTTAAGATAGCTAGTGTCGGTAGTTAATGTCCGACTGATAGACACTTGTCTGCGAACAGGCAAGTATTAGGAATTATTCTTAAGATAGCTAGTGTCGGTAGTTAATGTCCGACTGATAGACACTTGTCTGCGAACAGGCAAGTATTAGGAATTATTATTAAGATAGTGTCGGTAGTTGATGTCCGACTGATAGACACTTGATGTAGTTGCAGCAGTAGCAAAATTAATTTCAGATACTAAAACCTAAGTCTCCTCTATCTCTGCGTTCTAATATATTAGCTAGGATCTCTGAGGACTTCGGCTGGGAATTCTAAGTACAATACAGTACCGTATAGAGCTTGATATGTGTGCTGAGCACACCGGCGTATCTACGTTGGAGGCTGTGCAGTCAGGCTAACAGGGGACTCCACAAGTCCCACACGGTGCAATGGTGCACAACGGGCTGGCCAACCAATCAAACAATACTACCGGCCGGTAGCTTTTTCGGCCGCCCCTTCCCTTTCTCGGGGACCCAAAATTAGCGCGCAAATTCCACTCCAAATCAATCCCACAGTGTATTCACTGTGTCAGAGCCAAATTAATCCTCCGCCGGCGGGCAATAAATCTCTCTCTCAAAAACGGGCTCTGTACAATATCACGAGCGTGACTGGTTCCTACCAACTTCAAAACGTTTCTGTCAAACTCGGTAGCCTAGTCCTCAGATCGCCTAGTGAGACTTCGCTGTTATTGCCAGAAAAACTTAGCGGAGGCAAATGGGAGAAACGTGAGTGTGAACCGTCAAACGAGATAGGCCTGGCAGGTAATGTGTAAGTGAAAGACCTCCAATTGTAATTTAAAGGTTTTTAGATTTATTAATTTAAGATTTTATTTATCAGTTGTGGTCTTAACTGTGTTACTAGATGTTAGGCGGTTTTGACTTTCGATGATTTGTCTTTTGATCGTATGACTTGTATTTGTTACTGCCGCTGATGTCAGTTGATGACTTATGACTCTTTCGTTTTGATAGGTATGTTAGATTATTAGGGCTACTATCGGCTTGTCGGTTTAAACCTTTTAACGCTAAATTGAACTTTAGAGGAATTGAGAATTGAGGAAGAAGATAAGGAGAGAGAGGGAAGCAGATCTGACAGGACAAGGTAAGAAATCAGCTGAGCGAGAGATTTTTGGGGTCAGTCGTGCACGGGGAAAGAAGAACAAAATTATTTTGACGTTGACAAAAAAAAATCAGCTGAAGTAGAGATGTAATATTTAAGTTACGTTCGCCTTGACGGAAGCCCAGTATTAGCTTTAGCAATTGGTCAGTATGGTCCTGTTAAGTGTAACGGCTAAGCGACTCCGGGGTGTGAAACCCAGGACCCGGTAGTTCTGTCCGGGAAAGGAAAGGAGATCAGTGATAGGTTGCTCGACGTCTCGATTAAGTTACTGAACCCCGATTCCCAAACACCGGACAATACCTTGCCAGTCTCGTTTGACGGAACAAAAACAAAGTTTTATAGCGCAGATATAGAGATAAGTATTTAGACAATTACGTTGATAGATAGATAACAAGGAAACACACAGTAAAATAGTTCAGAAGTTCGTTAGCGTTACACACACAGAAATAACTCAACTTTATGATACGAAATACGAATACGCATAAAGCGTTACAAATTTAAATTAGCGCTAGCAGAGATGCCAAAATTTTAAGAGGAGACTTTAGGTCACAGATTTACATATGAACAAGGAATCAATGTTACCGCCTTTTGGTGAGATGACCACTCCAAGTTTTCTCCCTCCGCGAAGAAGATCAGGCAATGAACAGTCTTTGAGAGAACGAGACGAAGCTGCTCGAACAAGCAAAGTTTTTGTCGATTCGAAAGTCTGCAGTTGGGGTTGGGGTCTGAGATTATATAGTCTCTTCCTCATACAGCACGTTGGATGATGGAGCCCAGGCAGGCAAGAAGATTCGTCTCTCGCTCATGTCCAATCCTTGCCCACTCGCTCGCACATGGTCCATTGGTCTACCGCGTCCTGAGGCCTCTTGTGGTTCGCCTTCCGACTTCACTTCTAGCTTCCTTGAGTCCAATCACATCGCAGCGTGGGCGGCACGTTAACGCCATTATGGTTCCTCGAGTAGAGGAGAATTTTCTAATTAGGATGAATTTTATTGTCTCCACGAGCGCTTTTAGGTCTTTGAAGTTGATTGCCGCTGGTACAGGATTAAACGTTCGCCTTCCGATTTCATTCCCAGCTTCCTTGAGTCCAACCACATCGCAGCGTGGGCGGCACCTTTTGAAGTTGCTTGCCGCGGTACAGGATTAAACGTTCGCCTCCTCTTTATTACTTGCCACGGAACGAAAATTATCTCTCGCCCATCTTTATGAATCGTAATTAGAAAAAAGTGCCCCGTACCTCCATTTCCGCTGAGTCATCAATTCTCAGAAAGTTGCGACTTGACCTTTCGTCCTCTGATGCCGAAAATGCAGTGAAATCCACAGCCAGTGTAGCAGAATTTTCCAATTAGGAATAAATGTTCCAATAAAATGTCCATAGGATCCGATTTCGATAGCGAAATACAAAACATCATTTCGAATTTAAACCGCAAGAATTACGATTACAATATTACATAACAAAGGAAACAAATGTAATTTTATAAGAGTGAGGTATGATTTTGTGTAACATTGTTAAATGAAGATCAAATTATCTACTACTTTTTTATCTATAACAGGAAAACAACTCAATATTCATGCTTGAAATTTCCAACAATGATATTAGTAAGCACAACTGACATATCTTCCAAATTTCAGAGAAATTCGTTCAAGTTTGGCGGAGTTAGACAAAGTTGAAGTTAAGGCGATGTTTAAGGGTGATCCATTTTTTATGAAACAATCTGTAGTTTGCATTTTGTGTCTTCCTCAGATGTTATGCCGTCATGCTAGTTTTCCACAATTTCTCTCGATATTTGGTAGCCATTCAGCCTGTACATTGTATTGATTTTCGGCTTTCCCATATATCTTTCCAGTAATCCATCATGTTTTCTTTTTCGACTATCCTTTGCTGTTTCTTGGCCTCTTATTTGTATATATCCTTTCTTTAGGTTTTGGTGAAACAGCTTGTTTATTCGCATTTGTTATTATAATAATTTTTGGTTTTTATTCATTCACTTGAATAAATATTTACATCTTTGTTTATTTGAAACCTCCTTACTCACTCACTCTCTTATGCACATCATTAACTTTACTTTTATCGTCATTTAAACATCTTTTTATCCGCTATCTTCTGTGTGATTATTTAACTAGACATTCTCATTCATTTTCACGGCCATGTTGAATGTTGCCATTGTTCATAGCGACCAGCCTTCGTATTGCTTTCTTTGTTACCACGTTATTCACTCTGATCATCTGCATTGTTAATTGATTTTCTGATTATTCAACATCATAGATATCTGTGTCAATCGTTCTATGTCTACTTCTGTGAACAAATCAGTCGCGTGAGAATGGTCTGCGTGCGTCGGCCGAAAGATCTCGAATTGTGTGTTTTTAATTATACCTTTTCCATAGCTGTTGTCAAACTTTCCATAGTTGATGTCAATTTCTCATTCACGCAATGTTAACAAAGAATGCATTGAAATGAAAATATCTCTATCCATTGTTCCACAGTTGATGACTAAATTTTCATACTCGATGTCAATGTGCAGATATCTATGGTACTTGCGAAATCTAAATTTTCTCAGTTTGCATAAGGAAAGTCTATCTTTGCTGCAAGTCACTAATCATAACTTTCAAACCTGATAAATTCCAAGTTTTTTTCCCGTTAATTGTTTTTCGAAGCAACATGTTTAAACGACGAATACCTGATGTCGATCGCAATCGTTTGATAGACGCTTACATATCTGGCAAAGATTACATCGATTTGGCAGATTCACTTAATGTGAATCAACGATCAGCTTATCGAATAATTCGTCAATATAAGCAATCAGGCAAGCGTGAAGCTTCACAATCTGGGGGTGCTCCTCCACGAAAAATTTCTCCTGAAATGGTTAATGAACTTATTTCGTTCATTGAAACGAAACCGACTGCCACGTTGGCAGAGATGAAAAACTACATATTCAAACTCCATGGAATATCTGTAGGTATCAAGACGATCATGCGTCATCTCGATGGTGCTCTCATAACATTAAAGTTGACACGAAGCGGTTCCATTCCAGTGGATACTTGATCTTAAGTGAAGATAGAGCGCAGAGAATACGCTGAGTGGATGATGGGCGGTGGTGTTGAAAAGACACTAGTCTACACAGACGAGTGCGGTTTCAATCTGTGGACAGCCAGAACACAGGGACGATCTGCCTGCGGAACACGAGCGGTGAGAATGGTGGAGGGCCAGCGAGGTCTGAATTTAACTGTTTGTCTCGCTGTATCATCACAATATGGCCTCGTTCATTTCACCTTTATTGACGGTGGAATGACAAAGGATGCATACTCATCCTTCATCAGTGAAGTTTCCTCATTATTGGAGGATGAGGAAATTGTGATTATTCAAGACAATGCCCCATCACATAAAGATGTCCCACATTTTAATGATAGCCATTCTGTTTTCTCTCTTCCGCGATATTCACCATTCTTAAATATAACTGAAAATGCCATTTCTTGCTCAAAAGTGCAGTAAAGCGCCAACTATCTTCTCCGGACGTCCAAAGATCTGTTTCAAACAACGATGTGGCTCGACAGCAGGGCATTACTCTGCAGAGACTTCGCCTAAATATTCTGAGAGACATCATTGAAAATAATTTCCATGTTATCACTCCAGCAAAATGTTCTCGATGGTTTGCGCATTCACTAACATATATGGATCGATGTCGTGAATTCGAAGATATTTTGAGTTAGCTTTTTGAATACAATAAATTCATTTTTGAAATGCTGCCTTCTTGTATGAGACTTTGAAACAGTATCCTACGAATAGGTCCGTACATAGAATGCTTTGATTTGTTAGATGATCATTTTAAATTCGTGATTCTTTTATGGGTAATGACTGTGTACATGGAAATGATGCTCGCGATGGAACAATGCTCGCGACTGTCCACTAAAAGGCATGCAAACAAATGAAAATTATGTAAAAACAGGCTATATACATGTAGAAATCTGAAGAATTTAGGGTTAATTAGCAATCTATTCGAAGAATAGCAAAGATGAATTTTCGATTTCTGCAAAAAGATACGTTGATGTCATTGCTTAGAAGTACCATAGATATCTGCACATTGACATCGAGTATGCAAATTTTGTCATCAGCTGTGGAACAATGTATGATTGTTATGCTGGTTTGAAGTGCGGCAATGACCATGAGATACGAATGCGCGTTAGCGCATGAGTATCTATGGTCATTGCCGCACGCCAAACCAGCATAATAATCACATTGTTCAATAGAAATCTATGGAAGTCATGAAATGGATATTTGCTTGACAGGCTTATCGATAGCTCTAATTCTGATTTCTAAGCTAATATTCTGGATAATCTATGTAGTCAATCCGTGACATAGTATTGTCTGCACGCTTTTTCAAATCTATTTGAAATATCTCACATCATTTAGTCATCTCAGTTGAACGTTATTACGCTATCATTATGGATGCCAGACTGATTAATTTGAACAGATTTCCCAACAACATGATAAGTGGGCTCACCAGTGATCAAATTTCGGCTGAAATAGACAGACAGTATATAGAGGATAACGTCATTCGTGATGATGACTTCTCCGAACATTATATTGACGACATAGAACCGCTTTTTGGACTTGCACCGGATCTCAATGATGAAAATAGTATCAAAGATCTTGAAGGTAAGTAAACGTTTTATTCCTTACCAATATTCCATAACAATATATCGGTAAATATGCAGAACAAAATGAATTTCTGTGTTGAGTCGATAAAACAATAAAAACGTCGTTCATCCACTAATTACACTAACTAATGTACATATAACTACAATACTATATTTTAATCGATATTTCTGTAAATGACAACTTGCTAATTAAACTGCATCCTAAAAATATTGTTATTCCATTTCAGATGATGTAACCGCAATGGAAAAATCAATGCAAATTGAATCAAGCATCAAACAAGAAAAGCATCACATGAAGATGTTTCACAACTTCTTGGAAAAGTATCCTGCTTTAAGCATTGATTTTTAAACAGTGTACTGAGAGTGAATTAGCAAAAGTATAACGTTTGTTTTATGGATCTTTGAAGAAAAATGATGATAATAATTATGCCCCGCCAGCCTCATATGTATTAGAGCGAGCATCTTTCGGTATTTTATGAGGTCGAGAAGGATAAACATAATTACTGACGATAGATTTTACGATGCGAATAAAACATTGAAATGCTTGGCCCGTAAATTCATCGCATGCGGAGGTCAAGTTAAGCATTTTCAAGCCATCGAATCTGAAGACCTCAGTAAATTATCGGTTTATTTTGATCGCAGTAATCCGACAGTTCTATTACACGAGACGTATTATAACATCATTTACTATTTCGGGACTAGAGGGAGACAATGTTTCCGTAATTTGAGGGAGGATCGTTTCATATTTGATAAGGACTCGATATCGTTAGTTTTAGTGAAGGAAAAATTAAAAACGTAGGTAATGTTCTCACACGGGAAGGGATGGAGAATGTGAAGGAAGCGTTGATGGTATCAAGTGAAAACAAGGCTGAATGCCCTGTTACATGCCTGAAATTATTTTTAGAAAAGCGCCGTGAATCAATTGTTGATGGTGATTCATTATCCACCCCTTTTTTCCTTAAAACCAGAAAAAATTTCGAGCAATTCTTGGTATTGCGAGAAGCAGCCCATAGGTGTAAATACTCTCGGGAAACTTATGAGTATTATTTCAAATGAGGCTCAGTTAGGAAAGTCTTACACAGCTCACAGTATCCGACCGACAGTTATCTCCGAACTATCCCAAGCCGGTTGTAAATTGACGGATATTTGCAAAATAACTGGTCATAAGCAGACGAAGACTGTAGAGAGATATCTGCAATATGGATGTCGACGAAACTCAGAAATGAAGAGAATGAGCCAAAGTTTGAAAAGAAGTTTGCATCAAGAGAAATCGGAAGAAGAAGATAAAGAGGAAGAGAAACAAGTCAGTGTGATGGTCAAAAGAGCAAAAGGTGTGCAAAGTTCACAAGACGTGATCATATGTGAATCGGAAGAAATAGTGCAAAAGACTGTTGAAAGAATGCCGACTGCCGTTCTTGAAAAGAATGGTGCCAGGCTAATGTTTTTCTTTAGACATTTCTGTGTTTTTTGCACAGATGGTGTAATTTGATGTCATCATGTGTTTTTTATGGCATTTTTGAAAAATAAAAAAAGCGTGCGGAAAATGATTGTCTGCACGCCTTTTGGCATTGTCAGAACTATGACTTTTGCATTTCTATTGAACAATGGATAGAGATATCTTCATTTCAATGCATTCTTTGTTAACATTGCGTGAATGAGAAATTGATATCAACAATGGAAAGTTTGACAACAGCTATGGAAAAAGGTATAGTCGATCAAAATTGTGGAGGATTTATAACTTGCAAACGTGACAACATTCTCTAGTTTCTGAAATTGCCCCATTTCTGGTGACAAGCCAGTGAAAATTGTGATTAATTGATTCTTCATGCCCCAACTTAGTTCCCCCGGATGTGCCGCCACCTTGAGTCAATTTCCATTCTAGGGAACTTCAGATAAACAGTGTATTTCTATGCATGAGAATGGTCTGTGTGCTTCGGCCGAAAGATCTCGAATTGTGTGTTTTTAATTAGTCGATCAAAATTGTAGGGAATTTATAACTTGTAAACGTGACAACATTCTCTAGTTTCTGAAAATTGTGATTATCAGTAAATTTTGGCCTTTTTGCACAGACAAAATTGCGATGCAGAACAAACATTGGTATTTCAGCAGTGCTGACGAATTCGTTAGTTTATTATAGTTTCAAAGCACTCGTGAATTTCATTTACCCATCAACTGGTACCACATTGACATTAGAAAAAACAACATGGTGTACGAAAATGGGCCTAATTGGTTGTCATGATTTAATGATTTACACAAAAAAGTTCGTTGGCAAAGGTGAGCAGTAAATATCTATCAGTTTTGTGATCTACATGTATGTAATGTCACAATGATGTATGCATGACTGTTCAATACAACACATTTCCTCATTGTATTTAGTTAACCAGAGGAAAGTAGTTATCCTTATATTGTACAATGCGCATAGAATATATTCGTCTTTTTTTTTGCAGTCGATACCATTGCCTTTTCTCAAGATCGTGTTCGCACTTTTGACCAGGTGTAACTCAATAGTGAGCGCAGAAATCATTTTGTCAATAAAATTGATACATATGACATGTAGGCCTGTAGTTCTTCTTGATAAATGTTTGGTGAATAAATCTTAAAAACCATACATTCGAATAGTCATCCTTGTTTTATCCTGTCACAAGTCGAGAAGGACATGGCATTGATGCAAGATTATTATTCAGTACAGGTATATAAAAGGTAGTCTTAGATTGTCTTTATTGATATTTTCTGATATATTTGACTTTCTGACTTAGTTCTCACATGTATACTAGATTAGTCCAATACTTAGATTGCTACTTAGTTATCCTATGTTAAGATTGACGACGGAAGGTTAGTGAGGGAATGATTGGACACATTGTATTAAAACGTTGATAAGTTTAACGAAACAATTCGGCGGTCTCAAATATGCTGAAAGGAATCCTTGTGCGATCAATGTTCTCTACGCACGGCTTGTGATGATAATGGACAGCTATGAATGACTTCATCTACATATTTGATCTGTGGTATATTTGATCAAATTCCAATTGTGGAGGGGCAGATCACTTGGTTCGAGTTCTTATATCCTTGGGTGAATGATTAACTGTCATTGCCATAAGAGTAAAGAATTACATAGAGGCCACACTCAATGAAAAAAATAACACTATCAGATGTAAAATATTCTCCTGACTAATTCGAAACATGGAAGATTCGAATTAAAATAGTCGCTTGGCTGCACTCGACAGTTTTTTTAACCGTCGAAAAGAATGAATACTAACTGAATGTCTTTAATAGTAGGGTAGATTGCGGTAAGACGCCTCTCACTCATCGAGTTTCGACTGTTCAGGAACTATTCCTCTTCTTTTTGTCAGATCTTGCCATTATAAATTATTTCAGTGTAAATACTAGTTACATGGACAAGGACTATAGCTAGAAATTTAGAGGAGATCCTATATTTTTCTACATTCAAGAAGAACCAAAAGGGGCGTCTTACCTCAACTTTTACAATTATTAAATATCTTTAGAAAGGCTTGTATATGGCCAATGTGGTATGATCATCTAGTAAAACCAAAACAACTTGTCCTCCAGCTCTTTATTCTATAACAAACATTGGCCTACAGAAAAAGATTAGGCCGGAACAACGTCACTATTCGAATATTTCACAAACTTAATTTGTAACATTGTCGGCACTACATTCCCATGCGCCCACTGAACTGCATTGTATACACTCGTATTCACTTTTTGCGTGGTCGGCCATTTGAATATAATTCGTTGCATACAATGCATCCGCATTTAGAATCGTCTCTTAGGACTGACTTGGCCTTCTTCACTGTGCGAAGACCCAGTGGCAGTCGATATAGAACTACTTCCTTTTGGCCTCTAGGTGCTGCTACAACAACAGCTCGGGCTCACACAAGACAGCTGCACATGATTAGCTAGTTGATCAGTGTACATAGACAACAAAGAAATAATCGTGAATTTGGCTTGAAATCAATGCCAGCAAAGTCAGTGGATATGAATCAATTCCGTTGACAATGAAAGCGCAAAAACGTAATGTGGGGTTAAACGCCCCAGGGAGGCGTCTTACCTCGCCATGTAGGGAGGGGGCGTCTTACCTCGCCATGTAGGGAGGAGGCGTCTTACTCCCAACTGCATCTTTTTTCTTCTATATGTTTTCAAAAGAAAACGTTAAACTGAATCAAGCGAATGTTCAAATCATTTCTGCATATGTACAAACTTATATTTCATATATTAAAGATATCAAAATGATGTCTGATTGCTTCATCATGCTTCATTTAACTTCAAAAAAAGTGACATCAAAAGTATCGAAAATGAGAAAACCTGCATATTTTCTAAACTAAGGATAAATATTCAATGACTTTTGGATTCCAACTCATTTGTCAATGATCGTTATCCCTCAAAGGGGTCAAATATCCTGTATCATTTTTGACTTCTGAGAAATCGATGGGGGCGTCTTACCCCACTCTACCCTTAAAAGCTCTTATAATATGTCCACACAAAGCTCAAATAACTGAAATGACTAAAAATGATGTGTTGGCTTGTCTTATATTATCTATAACGCCATCTTATAACTTATTAAGTTATACAGCCCAACTAGTCCATAACTTATTAAGTGATAACCTATAACTAGTTTATAATTATCAGAAACCTAAAATAGTAAATGAATTTTAGGCATCGCTTTCGAGTAAAAAGTTTAAACATCATTCATACCGAAAATATAATTTGTTTTTCTTCCAAAATATTTCCAAAAATTCTGAAGCATGTTCAAAAATATATATATTTACCTTTTGAGAACAAATTTCCTCTTAGGACAGTTGTTTTATCCAAAAATACGATATTTTCCCAATCAGTCCTATATGGATTTTAGCTCGAGCATGGCGTTGTAAGCTCACAAAATGAATTAAAGTCCATTTAATTTCTAACATCTTGTTGATAGCAATTTTATACCGTATGTCAAATGAAGGAGAAAATATTTGGAATCAGAAAA